>JABBWI010000196.1:0-123371 GCA_016647755.1 Suillus subluteus | reverse complement strand
CCGGAAGCGGAGGGAATGTGTGTACAGCAAGCTTTGAGGTGAGCTCCAGCAGCGTGTAAAGGGTAGTTCCTGTTGTAACAATCAATAAGATTTCAGGAACCGAAGTGAACGACACACCTCGAGCTGCGACATGTCGTGGGCCACCCCCTGCTTCAAAGTCAATATGACCGGAAATTGTCCACTTGCCATCGCTTTGTTTGGTGAGTCTCCAGACCTTATCTGCACCCAAATCCGGGACCAGGAGTTCTTTCTCCGTTTGGTCCAGTGGATTGAAGATGATTTGATGGGGGTGGGATGAAGATTGGCGAGCTTTGTTTCGACCTACATGCTCAAAGGGCATCGAAAGCGTCCATGGGTTTGGTGAAAGTATGTAAGGGACAGATGTCGATACCGGAAGGGTCGCGATTGTGCCCGAGGAGTACTGGGTGCAGACGCAAGTGCAAGAAAGGGAAAATATTCATCGCTCAGAACAGGTAGGTAGAGTCGACATTGTGGGGACTTACATTTCCAATGATAAGCTCATCCTCCGTGACAAGAAGGGTGCAAGGGTCTGCACCACCACTCTTGGCCCTGGCCACCACGTCTCCTCCCTCGACGGTTCCACCCCTCCCGTACTTGATCGCGACGACCTCTCCATCTGCCTGTTCGAGCCCTGTATATATGAGGGATTTATCGGACGGATGAGATGCGATCCATGACGGATGGTGCCCAACGGGTGTTCGAGCGAGGAGTGTAAGTGTCGGGGATCCTGTCAATGGTGTTGGATCAAAGGACAGTGTGTAGATCGATCAGTGTACGAAGCGACAAGGATCGTCAACGGTGCCATCGTAGTGTCGTCTACAGATAGATCGTTGATAAAGAGTTTGAATGAGTCCGGTAGACTGTGGGATTTCGTGTGCTTAAAACACTGCTATATCAACGTGATGCGGTATTTCGCCGCTCGACCGGGACGATCATGATGGACGGAAGCCGACATTAATTGTCCGCGAACTCGGAAATGGTGGTAATGTCGTCACCGGCGGCCTGGTTTTGTGTGATGAACAGGTGAATTGATCATAGGCATCGGGCGCCGCCACTCTGGGAGTTTCTTCGAAGCTACTCTGTCGTCTATAATATGTAGGAGCCTGCTCTCAATAAACCACTTTATTGGCGGGTACTTAGCTGCCAGTTTTGAATCCCATGCAGTTCTTCATTCTCTGGTGCAGAGGTATGCTGTAATATATCTTGATGCAAGATTCTCTGGCCGTCGTACTACAAAGCACCTGCGCAATCAACCTCCGGTCGACTGTAACATGTTTCTAAGGTGATAGGAACGATCTCACTACCAATGGCAGAATGCGTTGTGGGCTGCGAATTTTTCCTGTTCCAGATAGGACACTGGAGTTTCGCTATGCCTGTGTACGATCATCATCAAGACTTTCACGGTTGTTGTGCAATTGGGCCACTTGTGCAGCGTGTCTACGATACCCATGTCGACCTGGGAGACCTTGTTGGATTTGCTTAGCCGTATTTCAGCCAATGCAGGAATGACTCCGAATGCGTGTGTGAAGAGGGAAAGAAGAAAAAATATAGAGCGACTGCTGCAGCTAACAGGGGGTGACCACATATGACTGGTCGTGTGTTTCTGAAGCCAAGCATTGCTTAGTGCAACCTCGGCATCGTCCCGCAATATTCAGCTACTAGAAACCTTCCTGTAACCGCATACGGGCTGTACGACTATAACTCACAATGAAACCTCTAAAGTCGTTGACATCATTAACCTATCCAGTAACTTGAATGTGCTCATGCATCACAAAACAAACTCAACTAGAAGCTTTACAACGACACCTACATGTGCAAGAATAGCATAAGAATCGGGAAGTAGTCTCTAGTGACGCCTACGCCTGCTCTGCGTCTTCCGACTAGACCCAGACACGCGTTCTTGTCTGGGGTTTAAGATATGGCGGAGCAGGTACCTTAAGAGACCACCATCATATGCATTGTCTCTTGGAAAGAACTTTCCCATCAATTTGGTATACTTGCTCAGGTCCACCTCCGAAACAAATACCGTCATTGGCTCCCCGGTCCTTTCTGTATCGACTAAGTCAACAATATTGACATGAGTGGCTTTGACCGCCTAAAATGTGACCACACTTGTCAGTACAACACAGACGGGGACAAGGCGAGTTTCTACCTCGCGGCATGATTTGAGAGTATCAGGAATTGGTGAAACGTGGACGATCTGACACAAAGTACGCCATGAAGTGAGATCGTTCACATCCGTGCCGTATATGTCGTTGAACTGCTGAACAAGGGAGTCCTTGAAATCACGGGAAGCTTGTTCTCTCTCTTTGTCTTCCTTATCCCAGCCAAACTTGTCGCACATCCGGTAAAACTCCAATGAAGCTGACACAGACGAGTTGTATTTGAATTCGGGATATTTTGCAAAAAAATTGTCTAGAGGTGTCTGTGTCTGTGTTTGGGAACGCTCATGCGTGGTTCTGCGCCTCTTTCTCTAGATGCACGATGTCTTAGCCCGTCTGTGAGATTGAATGCAGCTATATTGACCTACATCATTGGTGACTTCCAACCCTTCGCCATGCGTAAACCTGTACTTGGAACCGAATCGACAGCTAGCGGTCTGTGAATAACTGTAGCACACCCTAGGGAACAATGACATCTCGTAGTAACAAGCACCACACGTCGTAGTCGTCCAGGATATAGTCAAGTGGGGGCTTTATATTACGGCTTGAATGCCTCATGTTATTTCCCAGATCACGAGAATGGATACTCTTTGCGCCTCACCAGTAGATTACTTGGGACATCACATATCATGATGGACCCACAATTCAAACACTTCATGGCACATGTGCAAAGCCAGCTTCTAGACGTAAATGTGGGAGATAGGTGTACCGCATCAAGGGATATAGAAGAGAATAACTTACGTGCAGCACAGTACACACGTTACACACTCAAACTTCGGCCAGACTGATATGCCATAACGGGATTGCCCAGTCCGAGTCATGATTCGATTAATGAGTAACAAGTCAAGCACTGTTCGGCATTCGCAGCGGTCCCTCACATCTTGTTGCGACTTTGTGCTAGGAGTTACTCGCGCCATTCGCTCGAAAGTACAGGACACAGAGAGCAGGTAATGTTTCGTAGTGTCACCAGTCAATGATCATGATATATAAATTGAGTAAATGTGCAACAGCCAACTTTCGTGAGTAAAGCAGTATAAACACACCCAAACATGGTATGCTCCTCCGACCCAACTTGCTCCACACCAGTGACCACCGGATATTGGATTTCAAACCATTTACGAGAGGCATCGGGCGCCGCCACTCTGGGAGTTTCTTCGAAGCTGCTCTGTCGTCTATAATATGTAGGAGCCCGCTCTCAATAAACCACTTTATTGGCGGGTACTTAGCTGCCAGTTTTGAATCCCATGCACTTCTTCATTCTCTGGTGCAGAGGTAAGTGTGATATATCTCGATGCAAGATTCTCTGGCCGTCGTACAAAGCACCTGCGCAATCAACCTCTGGTCGACCGTGACATGTTTTCAAGCTGACTCTAGGAACGATCTCACTACCAAGCCTGGCAGGATGTGTTGTGGGCTGCGAATTGTTCCTGTTCCAGATAGGACACTGGAGTTTCGCTATGCCTATGTACGATCATCATCAAGACTTTCACAGTTATTATGCAATTGGGCCACTTGTGCAGCATGTCTACGATGCCCATGTCGACCTGGGAGACCTTGCTGGAATTGCTTATCCGTATTTCAGCCAATGCAGGAATGACTCCGAATGCGTCTGTGAAGAGGGAAAGAAGAAAAAATGTAGAGCGACTGCTGCAGCTAGCAGGAGGTGACCACATATGACTCCATGGTCGTGTGTTTCTGAAGCCAAGCATTGCTTAGTGCAACCTCGGCATCGTCCTGCAATATTCAGCTACTAGAAACCTTCCTGTAACCGCATACGGGCTGTACGGCTATAACTCACAATGAAACCTCTAAAGTCGTTGACATCACTAACCCATCTAGTAACTTGAATGTGCTCATGCATCACAAAACAAACTCAACTAGAAGCTTTACAACAACTACATGTGTGAGAATAGCATAAGAATCGGGAAGTAGTCTCTAGTGACGCCTACGCCTGCTCTGCCGCGGCGTCTTCCGACTAGACCCAAGCACGCGTTCTTGTCTGGGATTTATGATACGGCGGAGCAGGTACCTTAAGAGACCACCAGCATATGCATTGTCTCTTGGAAAGAACTTTCCCGTCGATATGGTATACTCGCTCAGGTCCACCTCCGAAACAAATACGTCACGGCTCCCCAGTCTTTCTGTATCGACAAGTCAACAATATTGACATGAGTGGCTTTGACCGCCTAAAATGTGACCACACTTGTCAGTACAACACAGACGGGGACAAGTCAAGCTTCTACCTCGCGGCATGATTCGAGAGTATCAGGAATCGGTGAAACGTGGACGATCTGACACAAAGTGCGCCATGAAGTGAGATCGTTCACATCCGTGCCGTATATGTCGTTGAACTGCTGAACAAGGGAGTCCTTGAAATCACGGGAAGCTTGTTCTCTCTCTTTGTCTTCCTTATCCCAGCCAAACTCATCGCACATCCGGTAAAACTCCAATGAAGCTGACGCAGACGAGTTGTATTCGAAATTGGGATATTTTGCAAAAAAATTGTCTAGAGGTGCCTGTGTCTCTGTTTGGGAGCGCTCATGCGTAATTCTGCGCCTCTTTCTCTAGATGCACGATGTCTTAGCCTGTCTGAGATTGAAGCAGCTATATTGACCTACATCATTGGTGACTTCTGACCCTTCGTCATGCGCAAACCTGCACTTGGAGCCGAATCGACAGCTAGCGGTCTGCGAATAACTGTAGCACACCCTGGGGGACGATGACATTTCGTAGTAACAAGTACCACACGTCGTACTCGTCCAGAATACAGTCAAGTGGGGGGCTTTATATTACGGAGCGCTTGAATGCCTCGTGTTATTTCCCGGATCACGAGAAAGGATACTCTTTGCGCCTCACCAGTAGATCCATTGGGACGTCACATACCATGATGGACCCACAATTCAAACACTTCATGACACATGTGCAAAGCCAGCTTCTAGACGTAAATGTGGGAGATAGGTGTACCGCATCAAGGGATATAGAAGAGAATAACTTACGTGGGCACAGTACACACGTCACACCATTCAAACTTCGGCCAGACTGATATAACGGGATTGCACCCAGTCCGAGTCATGATTCGATTAATGAGTAACAAGTCAAGCACTGTTCGGCATTCGCAGCGGTCCCGCACATCTTTTGCGATTTTGTGCCAGGAGTTATTCGCGCCGTTCGATCGAAAGTACAGGACACAGAGAGCGGATAATGCTTCGTAGTGTCACCAGTCAATGATCATGGTAAATTGAGTAAATGTTGCAACAGCCAACTTTTCTAATTAAGTAAAGCAGTATAAACACACCCAAACATGGTATGTAGTTCCTCCGACCCAACTTGCTCCACTAGTGACCACCGGATATTGGATTTCAAACCGTTTACGAGAGAGACTCGGACGACATCCCTCACCCTATTCTGGCTGCCAACCCCGATCTTCCGATTCTTCGAATCCACTTTGCTGTGGTTGTTGGCCAGATTCGGAGCATGCTGCCGCGCCCCTCGGTCAGCGGTTAAAGGTGGCGAGCCGGGTGAACTACGGCAAAAGGGAAATCTGTAATCCGAGTCCTGCAATCATGAAATGGTACTGACCGACAGCCGAACTTGGACTATTGAAGCCACAGTCGACGTGACTACTTTGGTAACTGTTGATGGGCCACGCAAACGTTTCTCCTGACCTATAGGGACGAGTGTGGTAAGAACAAGCGCGAGCCAGGGCAACGTAAGGCCTGGTCCCAAGTGACCCCAGTTCATGGTCATTCAATATTTATTGGATCGCGTTTCCAGCTATTTTGTAGGTTCGTGGAGAGCAAATGGGATGGTATCAATGTGTCTCGCTTATTTTTGACTGTGATTTCGTAGTTGCATCATGCACTGCTGGGGTATACGACTGGGGCGAGTGTGAACTGTTGATTTCACCGTAATATTCTCCAGCACTGATATTTGGCCAAGAGGTGGGTTGATCCCAATACCGCAGCAACTTTTCACTAGAATGGTTTTTGTTGGTTTGAATTGGTCTGGGTAAGCAGCTTCGTATCAGAAAAAACGGCGTCAGTAAATTCGGGCAGAGGCAAAGCAGGTCGCTGATGAATGCTCTATACACCAGCGTACGTAGCTTATGTTATAAGCGCACTTGACAATCTGTCCTGACAACATTCTAGGTGCGCTACATTGGAATAATATACTCTGTGTATGTTTACATGGCTAGCAAGTTGGCATTGAGCTGAACTCGGTTGATAACTTAACCATCTTTCACAATCAGCAACAACATGCTGTATGTTCGTGTTCCCTTGTTCCTTGCTTCAACCTTGGCTTCCTGTCTCCAAAGGTCTTGGCACACTGATCTATGTGATTCATCTTCCGTGGGAGCTCAGATTTATTGTGATGTTCATCAACTTGTCACACTCGTGCAGATGTTTGTGGTGGGACCACGTTCCAAAATCTGATGACCAACTCCAAGGAAGGAACTAGCATGGCTACGATTGCGTTCCAGGAGCGTACACAAGTGTCATCTGCAGTGACGTATAAGATACTTACACTCCAAATGGTTATTAACACATAGGAACATGTAATCAAAATTTTGTTGGGAGTTTTATCGTGGTATCTTGATCAGGGTATCTGCGAATAAGGACTGTAAGTCCCTCGTTTGCGCTGGAACGAATCAATCGATCACATGATGCTCAAGTTGAGACAACAAAACTCACACGAACCTTACGCTTATGCCAGTGCATACAAACTTTTGTATGCAGCATAAACATTCCTAGACGCAGTATATCTTCTGCCTTGCTTCGAACCCACTCAATGATCATTGAACTGAAAATTCACATGCAATACCACATACGGTCACTTGATCAAGATAGAGGAATACCTTAGACTGCTTCGGGGAACTTTGATGATACAAACCATGATGTGCATTTCTAAAGTGTGCTCCTTTAAAATTGTTCTTCTGTAGAACTGGCAGTACTATTTCTCAGTCACCTGTAGTCAGAAGGAGAGCACGAGGCAAGACCGGATTCAGTCCATGTGCATTCTCGGAGCTTAAGGTATGTTATACCCATCACCGTATTCGCCGGTATCGGCCACTAGCGTGACTTCAGTGGTACTAACACAGATTTGTATGCTCCGTTCCTATCTTATTGGATTTTTGCAGGAACTCGCAAAGCGACTTGGGGTTAACGTGCAATGGTGTAAGTTATCTTTCCGAGGAGGCTCTGATGCTCAATGGTGGTGCGATCGTCCGAGCTGATTTATTTTAAGAGGACATGAATTACACGAATCGAAGGCACACATCCTGTTATACGGGCGTTCCAACCTTACGAAGCTGCTCGGGTCTGAGGCTTGTCAACTTTGACTTCAGCCTATCCTTTATTCATCGCCCGGGCTGGCGATAATGATCCATGTTGAGTGTCAGGGGTATATCGATCCAGAAAAGCACCAGCTACATCCTGGCTGAGTGGCGTTGCTATGGAGCACATACCTCTGACCATTCCATATCGTCGTTATGTTGACCGCGCACTGTCAGGTTTCATTATTTACAGGTAAGAGCACTGGGAGACGTCATCAGATCGGCTATGGGCCTTCATTGCTATAAAGGCAGTTAAAACCTGGCCCAGAAATCGTTCAGTCACCAGTTGAAGATTCTTCATTTATTCTATAGTCATCATGCGTATTGACTTTCATTCCTTCGTCATCTTGGCCCCCGCTGTAACAATGACGTTGGGTGCGACGTACCAAAGGTCGAGCCAGCTCGCAGGCCAGAGTTTCCTTGACGCATTCAGTTTCCAAGCCATCCCGGACCCCACCAACGGCAGAGTGTAAGACATCCCCTGAATCGTAGTATCTGAGGGCTGATTCGCACCATCATCCTAGGACCTATGTCAATGAGAGTACTGCCGAAGCAGATGGACTTGTTTCAGTGGCTAATAATAAACTCACGCTCCGAGCGGACTATACTACGACATTGTCCTCCTCCGACCCGGGAAGAAAATCTTTTCGAATCGAGTCAAATATCCAATATGAAACCCATGTGGCAATGTACGTCTACGCGGACTTGTTGCATGACTGCGAATAATTCTACCAATCTTATTCAGTTTCGACATTGCGCATATGCCACAAGGTTGTGGAACATGGCCGGCTGTTTGTGCGTTCAATCTTTTGTGGTCGGTTGACTTGAAGCTGACTACGGATCAGGGTTAGTATGGCTCATCGTCTCAGCGTCTTGACATCTGACGAGTGCACCACGGTGATATTGATTCAACAGGGTTCGTCCCATTCACAGGACAATTTCTTCTATTAATATTCACCACAGGAAGTGGGGGCAAACTGGCCGAATGAAGTATGTTCAGATTGATGTTTGTTTCTGTTATAACTCAGGGTCACAGGGCGAAGTGGACATTGTAGAAGGTGTTAATGATCAAACTCCCAACACATGCAGTCTACACACGGGCTCTAGTAAGATCACGTTCGAGGAGCGAAAACTATGGGTACTAAAATTGGGTTTCAGATTGTACAATGCCCTCTTCTCGCTCAATGACAGGGTCAGATCGTTTATCGAGTCTCCAGGTATTTGGTGGAACCTGATGCAAATTGAATTTAGCACCTCTGATGGCACAGACTGCGACGCATACGATAACGGCAATTCGGGGTGTGGAGTCAGTATCAACGACAACAAGAGCTATGGTCCGCAGTTTAACAGCAACGGTGGTGGCTGGTATGCACTCCATGTTGGTCATTAGTTCTGCCAGAATAACAGAGATCCACGGCCAGGTATGCGATAGAAAGGAGCTCAAGTTATATCAAGATTTTCTTTTGGGAGAGGACGAGTGACTCTGTTCCAAGCGACATCAACTCTCCTGGGTCAAGCATCAATACCAGCAATTGGGTATGCTATTTCCACAGACGTTGAATCCCTGATCGAACACAATTTCAAAGGGGACACCAGCCGCATACTTTCCCGATACTGATTGCGATTTCTCCACTCATTTTGGAGAGCACAACATCATCATCAACCTTACATTTTGTGTGTGGTCATCGTCCTCGAGCTTTCACTTAAGCTGATGAACGTGGCTTACCAGGCGGAGACTGGGCAGGCAGCAGCTCAGTTTACGCTGCGTCTGGATGTCCATCTACATGTGTCGGTGAGTATTCACTCTTCT
Source organism: Suillus subluteus (assembly GCA_016647755.1). NCBI lineage: Eukaryota > Fungi > Basidiomycota > Agaricomycetes > Boletales > Suillaceae > Suillus > Suillus subluteus. The sequence goes on along the minus strand of JABBWI010000196.1, from coordinate 114,046 downwards.
AGTGAGTATATCTCGAAAACCTCATCCCACATTGTCAGACTACGTAAACAACAACCCATCAGCATTCTCGAATACTTATTTTGAGTTCAACTCGTTGAATATCTACCAATGAGGCTCGCGTTTTGTATGGAATGCCGTACCAGAAGTTACAAAGTATAGATTGTACTGACATCACTTGTATGTCCAGAAACCAGAATACTCACAGTTTTGATCTCTAAGCGTGAAATGGAAAGGAATCATACCTGTGGTGAGTGGATCTGGTAGCCTCGCGTTAGTCTCCGTAGGCCGACGCGGGCGGATCAGCAAGCGCATAAGTACTTTGGGCTGCGGAGGTCGTCATTCCTCACTTGTACATATCTCAGATATAACTCGTTGTCATGCATCATCACTTAGACTCACACAATTCATTTACTTCGGAGTCACAAGAGCGACGAGACTCGGCACAGTGTGTTTCTCGTGACGTTTCAATGTTTTATTTATTTATTTATGAAGCTAATCACATTGGCCCACAGTCGACCATCGATATCCTTGAGCATGTGCCTTGAAACAAGGGGTCCTTCCCTAGTCACTTCTTGATTAGGATTATATGTGCATGATTCTGGCCACCTCATGGCATCCGTGCAGTCGCAGCAGAGAAGGTGTATCCTCAAGTTACGGCCACTCTCATAACACGAGGTTTTTTACAGATTCGGACACTGATACCGTTCTGGAGTGCCTGTAATTGTAAATGAATTCGTGCATAGCCGTAATGTGTGAGCGCGGGAGGCGTCTTTCCGAGTCGGTATGCCGTCTGTGGGAGCGTGCCAACGCTGAAGATAACGGTTCACGTTTAAGTTTTCGTGCTGTTGTCCTCAATACAACTCGTGGTACGTTGCATTATCTGTGCAGTGCGCAATACTACTTATACTAGCTTAATGACTTTCGCGATGGAGAATCACACATGCAAGCGATGGCATGGACATCCAAAACGAAGCAGGCCGTTATTTGTTGGTTCATAATAGATCCGGCTTCTGGGCGAAGAACGCTTATTGTGTACCGGAAAACAGGTGTTCTGCGGGCCCACAGTTTGACCGTGACTCGTACTCAACAAGAGCCGATTCACATGGATTTATTTTTCTATAGCTATTGAATTCTGGGGTATCTTCATCAGTTGATCACTTGTGGGTCAGTTGCCATATCTAGCTGACGACGATCCTCTTCGCAGGGTTCTTCGTGGGCAATGGGCAAACACGTAAGCCACGAGGTGATGCGGACGCTTCGATATTCCTTACATAAGAGTCTGTTCGCGATGTGGCACGGCACAGGGGTTTCTCCCGTCTTTTGCGTTCTATAAACCCTCCCATCTACTATGTCTTCCGGCTCAGAGGTAAGCTCCCACCAATGCCTTTGACTTTATTTTGATAGAAAAATATAGGGAGGAAGGCGCGAAGGCGCCAATGCAAGGCGCACGCCCACTAGTAGTACTGGCACTGGCACTCCACCTCCCGTCGATGACACGCCCCTCGCCGCCTTTTTCGCTCAGTTCGCGTCCTTCTCCTTCAACACCAACCAGTCCTCAAACAAGAACTTCGATCGCCTTGTCAGAGTCATAAGATGTGGCCCCCAAGATCCGGAGAGGCGTGAAGTACGAGAGGGGTTCAAAGACGCGCTCGTTCAGGAATTCAATGCGCGTTTTGGAATTGACGGAAACGATATTGCTAACTGGCAGAATTTGTGCCGTGTGTTGCGAATCGATCCTGTTCCAGATTCGATCGAGGAGTGTCGCCAGGTTTGTGGATAATCATCATTGTAGGCGAGTCACAATGACTGAGTTGATTATATAGCGCGTTTGGGACACACATGTCAATCTTGTAGACCTGGTTGACTCAGCGAGGACTGGGAAGCCTGTAAAGTTGTTTGCATCCCTGGGAGAGTTGACAGCATATACTCTCCGGAAGCCGAAGAAATTCTTTCCGAAGGAGAATGCCTATCAAGGCGGGTTGCTGAAGGAGTTGCTGAGGGAGATAATAAACCCGTACTTCGGGAAGCGCAGGAACGGGAGTGCGAAGAGGAAAGAAAGAAAGAAGAAACAGAAGGCCGCAAGGGCAGCAGCAGGAAGTGACTGAACGCGTGTTTAGTGGCTGGAGCTGTCCCTTTGAACTCGTTTCGCAACATTCACTTTTACTACGTCCTCTGTACCAGTAGCATGCGCACAGCTGCGCATTATGACCTGTCAACAACTTGTAATACTTATCTCGCAGATAGAACTTTCGAAGCGTCAAATATGTGCACGTTCATCCGCAATATTACAGTTCAATTACTAGCAGTGCCCTAGAATCGTGTATTAAGGCCTACTACCATCATATTATGTGATATCCACCCCAAATCTACCCCTGTAACGTCTTGGGTATTCTTGTGTGCATGGTTACTCTACCTCCAAAATGCCAACCTGTAGCGGTTCTTTTGTGCTGGCAAGCGTACTTTGATTGTGCAACTTTCTCTCCCCGAACGTCTTTTCCAGCTGCTCAATCTTCTCAGAAAGTAAGCGCGCTTCGTCGCTGGCCTTGAATGATTCCTTAATGGCATCGACAACGACCAAATTGTTGCGCTGGAGATCGCTTTGCAGGCGCGCGAGGCGTACTCGAGTATCGAGAAGTATGCTTTCTGGCCGATCCCGTGAAATGCGTTCAGGAAGTTTTGAATCTGATGATTGAGGGCTGACCCGTGCATTCGCAAACGCTGGGAATAAATAAGATACCATTCCGTCCATCCACTAAACGCTCACCCTTTGAGAACACGTCTGAAAGTTCCTGCCCAGAAGCCTTCCTTCGAAGCGAGGCGAACGCACTAGTCTGGCGACCTATACATGTTTGTTGGAGCAAGCATGCGATTGGAAAATCACATAGACAGACCTGCTCGATTCCGCCTCGGAGGTCGGCGAGACCTTGGCAGTGCCTCCTCACCTGACTCTGGCGTGGATTCTATGCTCCGTTTCTTACGGTGTCGAGTGGTACTGGATTCCGCTTGATCGTGGGGAGAAGACGAGTACGAGGAACGATCACTGTCCGACGAACGACTGCGACGCGAACTAGGGGTCTTCACCGATGGACTACCACCCTTATCTTCACTATTAGGCAGCTCCTGTTGATTGGGGACAGGGGTGGACGGCCGCGACATCCCGCATGCGTCAGTAAGGAGGTCTTCCGAGATACTGTGCCACCTCGATAATAACCAAACCATCATCTTCTGTGAAGACACCTTCGCCGTCGCACCAAAAATCTTGTGCCCAAAGATCCGCGCGATATCTTCGAATTGTATACCGTTCTCAGGACAAAGGGGAAGTTGGGTAAAGAATCCGCAGAGGTAAATCAGTAGGGAGAGTTGGCCTATAGGCAGGAAGCGGAGGATTATTTGTGCGACCATGATCTGATGGCGTTCGATGTCACCGTCGTGACCAAGGTGAAGGTCGTCCTGAGCTTGTCTCTGATGCTGTTTGGCTGATATGGGAAGCAAGAGTGGGAGCTCGCCTCTAGCGCGCTTCTCCTCTTCTTCCGCGTCCTGTTGGCTTCGCCTTACCTCTTCGCGCTTCACGCTGGGCTTTACGCACCAGTGCCAAAACCCACCGTAAAGTTTAGGATCAAGGAGAGGATGAGGGAGGGCGGAGATGAATGTGGATAAGACGGCGCAAATATCTGGCATGGTCTGGCCGTGCATGCTGAATTTAGCCCCATAATCGGCGCTGGAATCGTAGATGTCAATCAATTGTATGTGCCGATCGCGGCTAGGCAATGTGCGGAACAACCCCTGTTGGTAAATACCTGATGGGGGTAAATAACGAATCGATTCAAGGAAGAAAAGAAGGCACCCGTTCTTGTCAGCTCCTCTACACAGGCAACGACAAGGGTCGGCATGTCATGCTGGTGTTCACCAATAGTGATCGTGGATGATGCATGGATCAATACTTCGCGCAATGGCGCTCCTATAACACCTGTCGTAATGTTAGTGTGATGCAAAAACTGCACGCAAACACGACAGACGAAATTTTGGATCTCTCTTCTCAGCTCCGCGCTTGCGCTTTTCACGGAGCTTCTCTCGTAAATCTCCATCCTCGCCATACAACTCCAATACATCCTCGTCAAAAGAAATGTGATCCATTGCACGATATTTCTCACGTCGAACGAGCTTGTCGAGCCTAGGATACAGAATGTGCGGCTTCGGCCGGGGTGGGTAAGGTTTGCCACGGTCTACCAGCGTCTTCGACTCGCGCTGGGGCTGATCTTCCTCAAGGCGCCTGCTACCTCGTGGTAGATGGGTATTCGAAGAAGGGAGAGTATTTGGATGTGACGTATAATCTAGTTGAAGCCCGCATGCCCGAGCCTGCCTGTCCCTTTCTATGTCCGCGGACGACGGTCTGTGTATGCGCCTGATGTCTGGCATGGATGCGAAGCCATCACGAGCACTAATTTGCTGCTGTTGGAAGGCATGTGGTGGCAGGGAAGTACGTTTGTGATAGTCACCATGATCGCGAGGTGATTGTTGGTGATCGGCCTGATGTGAAGGATTATATTGCTGGTGTCTCGACTCGTATCCACGAGGCATCCACGGTACTTGACCACGACTGTATGGGGTGGCGGGTGAATGGGGAGGGTCCTTGTACGTTGAGGAAAGTGAACTGGGGGTTTGATACGGTGGATATATATCCATGCGAGGCATCAAGGGAAGAGGTCGTGAAGGTCGAGGAAGTTGCTGGGAGTAATCTACAGGGTAAGGAGGAAGTAGAGGGTTTGGTTTACGCAAGATGCTGCGCGGACGCAGACTGTCAATGGGTGGATGAGCGCCAGGCGTTCGCGGGCTGTCGGTGCCGTCACTCGGTCGGTCACCCGAGCGAGACGGCGAATGATGAGCATACGAGGTAGATCGCATCCTGAGGCCAGCAGGAAGGAAAGATAACCAAGAACCAATCAACACAAAAGGACCTTACTACGAAGGATGAACGTAGTTTGAGGAAGAGAAATGGACATCCAGTGCTGTGCAAGGAATACTCTTTTAAGATAGCTTAGTCGATCTCGGGTGACCCTAAGCTTTATTCAGACCGGTCGAGGCTGAGACGCCGTGCGTATTATGGTATGTAGGGCCTTTTAAGCTTGCTGCAATACTATTTCATTTTAGACTGACTCTATGATAGAGCGAGTCTAAATCTAGAAATGGGAATTACACGGAGAGAGAACCGAGAGAAAGCTCACAGCGTGTCTGATTGGGACAATGTGATAAATCTGGAGAAAGAGGTGAGGGTTACGTGTCTGGTTGCACACACGAGATCTAGCAGTGTCCTATACCTTTGACCAACCAGGAGTCTCGACCAACCTAAAATGTCTTAGTGATGCCGCTTGAGCGACTGAATCAAGGCCCTATATCGAGAGCATCCAGGCAGGTCCAGACAGAGCCAGGTCTAGATTCTAGACCGCATGTAATTCCCCTTCGCGGAGTCGCTCATTGGGTAGCAAAAATTTCGTGAAGAACTGTAAGGCTTCGTCAGGATATCCAACCGAGCAAGCTCCATGAGGCTCCATGGGGCTAATAAGGCCTCAAGATTGGATATATGAGTGGCTAAACGTGCTTTCTGCATGAAGAGGATTACTCGAAGAACCAAAAGGAAATGTTCCTGACCAGGTCCGCAGCCTGTCAGCGAGCGCCGAGTCTCGGCCACGGTGATAGCGGACATGCTGTTCGAGCCCCGCAGTCCTATATAATGAACTTCTATGTACATGCATACGTTTAAACGCGTATGTGACTATGCTGCGCTTCTCATTCAAATCGTACATACTAGCTCTGCCTTGAAATTATTCTTCACAGAGCTGTCCAGTGCCAAGCGGAGCGTGTACTCGCGGTTGATGAGTAAGCAGCGTCGGGGAGTGAATATGAATGTCCATAGTTCCTAGGGACCTGGAACAGGCACGCCTGGTGTACTAGTACTCAAGCCACAATAAAATCGCATGTTCACAGTTCACTCCATCCTTTATGCAACACACTTTACTATGTTGCACACCACGATTATTAGCATCTGGTCAACCATCAAAATTTTGTCCACCCAGACGTTCGTACCTGCCAGCTTTCGTGTTATTCGACCTATCAGCTTATTCCGAGTACACCCATGGCGTGATTGTATACTACTTTCATCCAACTGCACACCTGTACGTCTATAGTCGTCATACCGTCTCCATAAATTGACCAGCTCGAAAATCGAGTAAAGGTAGCGGGCTCTGGCATGAATGTGCTCTGGGCCATCCGCCAAGTTATTGTGAATATTCACTTTTGATTAAGGCCCAGCTACATGGACCACTTTGACGTCACAGAAATTTCTGGAGAGGTATGTACTCAGATTTCAAAGCGGGGATCTCCATATTTATGAAATTACGGCTTCAACCAGTTATGATACTGACGGAAATACAGTATAGCATGTGAGACATGACAATTTCCATAGGCCTCAGGCCTTGTATCCGTTCCGCACGGACGGAACCCATAAGGAAACTCTAGATGTCATAGGCGAAATTATGGTGAAACTTCACCCTGACGGCGTCATATGTTATTGGCCTGTGACTAACTAATGTTCATAGCCATCTTGCAATCCCTATAGTATCGGAGAATATCGCATGTTAGCTGTGAGTACCATTTAAACATCGATCAATGTACACATGTTTTTTTGGTCCTGTGGAAATACTGCTGCGCAAACCTTTAAGGCGGGAACACTTAGGACTACTTGGAGTACTAGCATAATAAGCCCTCTCGCCACTCTAGAGGGATCGTTTCTATCCAGACGAACGTCATTTGTGCTCGTTTTCACCGATTAGCCGATATTGTTACTGCATGCGCATCAAGGCAAAACAACGGACACTGTTCCGCCACTTCGGCGCTGGCTAATGTCGCTGCTGGCTAAAACGTCATATTCGACTGTGATGAAGAACGGCAGGTGAGTACAACATGTTGTTACACTGAAGAATTCTCGCCGCTGCTTTACCTATTCTCAGGCGGTAATATGTATTTCCGGTTTGTCTTCTAGGTTCTGGAACTCGAAATTCTTTCTCTGCGTTCGCGTCAATGAAACAACCATTGGAACGGAAATGAAACACAATTTATAACAGATGTAAGCACACACCGCAAGAACCTCGACCGGATTCTTAATACTAAGATTCAAATACTGACGCTTTTTGATGCATCAGCTGTCCTGTGTACGAATCGATTGTAACACCGCCTCGAACCATCCTGGGCTCCACAGCGCTTCGAGCGCGTGGTCGAAGATGGTCGACATCCCATCATGCATCAATTCCGGTCGTGGCGGTGATTTTCACCTTCTTTCCACTTGCGGTGTTGTGGCGCTGTCTGTTTCATTAAATCCACCTACGCGTGGCGCTGCCACGAGTGCCTTTGGCACACTTCACGCTCCACTTTGAGGCACCTGCAGCATGACTTCAAGGTGGCAATTAAATATACAGAAGAAATGTATGATACTGTCAGTACAGACAAATACAATAATTAAGCGAGTCTCAAAATTGAGGAATTTAGGAAGCCTATCGGTGTGCCGGTGTTGGATCGGCAGGTCAGTAGCAGTGACTCAGCCTATCCGACAACCCCCCTATCTACAGCAGCTGCACAATTTCGCGTCTTTCGATATGTGGCGGAGTCCGGGAATTCTTCCATCACTGAGTTTGGGTGCCACGTGGTTTTTGTAAAAGGTCCGGCGCGGCCAAAGAGAAAGATGATTCAAATATTCACCCCCATGCATTTACTCAAGCTTACACACTCTTCAGAGTACCGCATGAATATATCAAGGTCATATCATGTCATGATTTTCGTAACTAGTATGCAAAAATCCCATGTACCTCGGCATCAAGGGGCCTGTCGAAAAACTTAGCCTATCTGCTGGCCAGGTGCCACCGTGCCAAGCAACTCCAAGCACTCCCTGCAGGGCGTGCATACCCGGCCGATCGATCAAAGGGCATGCCAGCAAGTGCCAGCTTGCTCCGACATCCTTCCCACGGTTGTACTTTAAATGCGAAACCTACCTGTCGCCAACTCACGACTATACGCCGATCATGCTTTTCAAGTCACTTTTTGTCCTAGCAGCAGCAGCTCTGGCTGCCAACGCGCAATCAGGGACCACAACGTCTTCTGCTGCGGCTGCAACTCCAAGCGGAGTTACAGAGTGCATCATTTCATGCTCGACCCAAGCCGCCGCTGCAGGTGGCTGCTCTAGCTAGTAAGTTGGCTAGGTTTCAAACAGTACTCGAGCATTCTGAATCTCACGTCCTCGATGTTAGCACCGACCTTTCTTGTGTTTGCACCTCTACTTCATTCCAGACTGCTGCCAGCGCATGTCTGCAGGCTAACTGCACTGCTGCCGAAGTCGCTGAGGCAGGAGCGCTTCAACAATCTGAGTGCGCAACATGTATGTCATTCTTTCCGAAGTGTGTACTGGGGCTAATGAGACTAGTAACGGCGAACTCTTCGAGCGCGACCTCGAGCGCGACATCGACCTCGACTTCCGCTACGACTGCTGCTACGTCCGCCAAATCAACTTCAACTGGTGCTGCCACGGGTCTCGCACCTTCGCTTGCTCTCAACAGTGCATTCGGCGGGCTCGTTGCACTTGCTGGCGCCCTCATTGGAACAGCACTCGTTATGTGATCCAGCCAGTAAAATGTCGTAACTGCGGGGTAACCCCACTTTGATATCTTTTGTTATTTCATTCGAGTCACAGACGCTTTGCTTGGATGTTTCAGAATTTCGGGTAAAGTCGCGGTCGACACAAAGTGTTAGCCAAGACAGCAATTTTTGATTATTACATACATACCTATTGCTTGGCATTATTCTTCCCTTCAGGGCCCGAGGTAACCCGAGTGATACTACCATTCCGACTCGGAGTCAAATACATTCATCATAATTAGTTTTCCACCCTTTGGCAGCATCCACTCAACTTGAGTGATCGGTAAATATCGTGGGTGTGTGCATGTGTATGCTCGGAGCAGGAACGATTTCCCCCACAAAGCGGAATCAAGAAGGAATGACTGTCTTTTATATGGTCTGGCTAGCCTGGGAGCTAAAAAGCGGTAAGGGATGGTGCTCACATAGTCACTGTGACAGTGCTCCAAGTTCCACTTGCGCATTGCGCAGCGCCACGACTTCGCCCCAAATGCTGATTGCCTTGCGGTTCAGGCCATGCAGTGTTGATCGTTGATTATATGAAAATATGGCACTGCGAGTACATATACGAAGGGGACGTGGTCGCAGAGATCGATGGTTCGATTGATTGCCCGCTTCAAACCCGAGCTATTAGAAATTAGCGCCCAAATCTCTTTGTGCTAGACCTCGCTGCCGAGCATGCACTATTCACTCGTTTTCGTCTTTTTTTTAGCTTTCGGTTTCTGTGCCGCACAGAACTATACCCTTCCTCAATGTGCACAAGTCTGTGCGGGGACGGCTGCGACAGCGGCTGGCTGTTATTCGTTGTGAGTGTTTCAACAATTTTCAAAAGTTGGTCTAAAAATCGTTACATAGCTCGAATGCCACATGCGTCTGTGGCTCTCAGCCCTTTCAATCAGCCATTCAGTCATGCTTCGATACGAGCTGCAATACGACAACGCAAGGCACTGCTTGGCAGTATTACAGCATCTTGTGTGACGGTGGGTCTTTTGCATGCATTGAAGGAAAAACGTTTCTCATACGCAATCAATGCGCAGCTGCCTCGGCCAGTTCCGCATTCCCAGGTACTTAGCGCTTAGCAGTCATACAGTGATTGAGTGTTGACTGTCACACGCAGGCCAGTCCAAAACCACGACTGTCAGTGCCACTACTGGTACTGCCCCGATATCTATAACCTCGCATACATCATCAACCCAAACGTCATCCGTTGGGTCGGCGAATGTTTCATCTACTAGTACGACCTCTGCAAGCCGATCTTCAACATCAACTTCTGGAGCCCTTGCGACTGAAATAAAGATGCTACATTGTTTCACGGCGGTCGTTGTTGGTGGCGCTCTGATCTTGTGGTGATGCGAGTGGCGGCGGGACCATATGTCATTGAATCCTCGGAGATGATGTGGTGAGGCGCAGGTATACAGGTATTATTGTTGTTGGAGGTCCCTGGAGACCGGGGCGAGCCTAATTTCTGGACTTTGTTATATATATCCCAAAGGACCTTGTCGCGTCGAGGACTATAACTATCCATCCTAATAGTACATGGTGGGGATAGATTAATATAACCACGAACATCTGTCAGAATATGCCAAAGTGTGCCAACGTCATACATACGTGAGATGTGTAAGAACCGGCGGGAACTGAGTGCTGCCAGTGGACACTGAACCTGTATATGGATAAACATAATGAGTAATGAATATGTTGCGACCCACTTGATAGTGACATACTGAGCTATTTTTAAGGTCACCAACATGCCACCAACCAGCCTTCATGATGTCCGTCGGGATGAAAGAAAGGGCACGCATGGGCGGGACGGAGGTTCCGGTTAGAGCCGATCCGGTGGGATGTCCCATCCCTGAGCAAGAATGACATTGACAAGCACGGCACGTCGTCGTGTGTCAAGAAGCTAAGCCTGACTCAGGGTGTTAATTGGCAGTTATATATCGTCAGCGTAACCTTTCCGAGTCAACGCACCGATCTTAGACTAATGCCTAGTATAATGAATTAGTGGCAGTACTTTACGTAGTGGTCGGTGCACCCTGGCAGTGCTTTGCCACAGGTCTGATTTGGAACAAGGGGATGCTGAGAACAGGAACAAAGATTGAAAGCGCTGGTCGACCGGTCGAGTGTCGTCCGTCCAGCCTGAGTAACATGCACATGTACATGCATAGCGCTCGGTACTGCCGTCTTCTTGGATCATGATCATGATCACTATGAAACCACGCTTAGCAGTACTAGCTGTTGACTAGCAGTTAATGCAAATTACAACCAGAAGGTTCTTGTGATTGATGATGTAGGCGCTTGTCACACGGTACACGTTACATGTTACATGTGACCATCACGGTCACCACAAACAAAGCCGCCCGGGTAGCCAAGGTCCTTTCAAGTTCTCAACTTGTCCTTGACTTGTCATCCTTGAAAGCAATCGAACGGACTATATCATATTCAGGAAACGACCCTCTTCATTTTGGCAGACTTGTTCTTCAACATTATCACAATCAAATCTCAACAGTTCGCCATACACGCTGGCCAGATCACATTCCTCTCACCGACTGTTTTTCTCTTAGCACGCTCTTCTAATTCATCATGGGCAACTGTGTATCATCAGCATCGGACAGGGAAGAGAAGGCTAGGTCAGATGCTATTGACCGTCAGATAGAAGAGGACTCCAGGAAGTTTAGGAAGGAATGTAAGATACTTCTTCTCGGTACGTATCTTCCTTTCTACCTCAAGCTGTGTCTATTTCATTTTATTTGTTGTGATTGAGACAAACATCTCCGGGGTTGTATTTACTTGGTCTATTTCCTTCGACTTATCCGTTCAACCCCCTTTCTTTGTTCTTACTGCTCATCATATCCAACCTTAGGATCCGGTGAATCCGGAAAGTCAACGATAGTCAAGCAGATGAAAATCATTCATCAGAATGGCTTCACCAAGAACGAACTCATGACATTCCGTCCGACAATATATCGGAATACTCTCGACTCCGCGCAAGCCATTGTCTTACAGATGCGTAACATGAATGTGGAGTGTGTAACACCTGCGAATCGGGTACGTTCTCTCTCGCTTTCGCTTTCTCCCATACCTCAATTCATCGCTTTTCGTAGACATTCGCCGAACAAATCGTCGGTTACAGGGTTGAAAACACTCCCGATTTTGTTTTCTCCGTCGAAATTGCACATGCCATTCATGAACTATGGCAAGATCCTATCATTTCCAAAGTGATGGACTGTTCCAGTCAATTCTATCTTATGGACTCGGCTAGCTAGTGAGTATTTATATTCACTCGGATTACAAATACTCACGCTATTCGTTTGCAGTTTCTTTACGGAAGTGCTCCGTATAGGTACTCCCGACTATACACCAACAGAAAATGATGTACTACGAGCTCGAGCGAAGACAACCGGCATCACCGAAACGCGGTTTAACATGGGACAGCTCTCGTGAGTACACCGGCATGTAAAAGTTCTGTTTTTGATTGTGGTCTCATAGCATCCATATGTTCGACGTCGGCGGCCAGCGCTCCGAACGGAAGAAATGGATACATTGTTTTGAATCCGTAACAAGTATCATTTTCTGCACAGCATTGTCGGAATACGACCAAGTACTATTGGAAGAGAAGAACCAGGTAGGTCCTGTGCACGCGTGATTATTAGCTGGCACTAAATTTGTCAATAGAATCGTATGCAGGAATCACTTATCCTATTTGAGTCGGTCATCAACTCCCGCTGGTTCCTGAGAACTTCCATCATATTATTCCTGAACAAGATAGATGTCTTCAAGAACAAGCTACCAAAGGTATGTATCCATCGTTACGGACGCGTGGACATCTGCTAACGCTCTGCAGGTACCAATTGAGAAGTACTTCCCAGAATACACAGGTGGCGCAGATATCAACAAAGCGGCAAAATATATTCTATGGAAGTTCATGCAAGCCAATCGGGCGCGCCTAAGTGTGTACCCACAGTAAGTGTAATTTATCACGCCTCGTTCGTCACTCACTGCGTCATAGCTTAACACAAGCCACTGATACGACGAATATCAGACTCGTCTTCGCTGCGGTCAAGGAGACTATCCTACAGAACGCTCTCAAAGACTCGGGCATCCTGTGACATCTCCCTTTCCTGGTTTCTTGTTCTTATCTATCCGTATGCGCCCCCTTACCCCATTGGTTAATTTGCATTAACAAGGGTGCAGCTCGCATATATATCTGGAACGCCTGGTTATTCTCTAGCATGTTATCATCTTATCTAGCATACCATCAATTATTCATCATTACCCTGACTGTTTGCGAGATTGATCTGCATGTGCCCTTTCGCCTTTACGGCACTGCACCACATTTGCTTGATCTGGTTGATTTTAACTTGCTATATAGCGGTTGCAGCCATTAGCGACCCTTCTCTTGTGTGCAACTCTCTGTATACACTGATACGCCGTTGATCACGTACACAAAAGCTTTTGTACTTGTTACCTGTAGTGCGCAATACCATGATCATGCCAGGCAGATATTACAAGGCAGAATTATAGAGCATGATCACCTCATTAATACAAGAAAAAACATGTTAGGAGCCACTGCGTAGTATGGGTATAACGCATTCCATGCGCTAACGATCGCTATCCCGCTCCTCTTCGCTATCCCATTGGTTGAACCCCAAATCTCTCACACTCGACACTGCCACAAGAAGCGGATGCTGACCATCCAACATCTTGAGCAGCTTCTCCATGTCCTCCAGAGCAAACTCTTCTACCTCTTCTAACAGCGCAAGCTCCTCGCGATCGTCCTCTGGGGACTCTGCACGTCGCTTGCGTTTATCTGCGAGTGTCTGAAGCTGATGCTTCGTGGCTTCTATGAGGGCAGCCTGCAGATCTGGCGTGAGCGCTGGAATGCCAACCACGCGAAGCCCATCGGCGAGGGCTCTATACAACGAGGAAAGAAACGAAGGGTCTGTTTCGGCTCGAATGCTGTGTATGAGCTGGAGGAAGGAAGCAGCTACCATCTGCGATGTTAGTGTTCCACTGTTCTTTCCGCAAGAGAAAAGCAAAGGAATCAATCTGTGCGTATGATCATTAGCAGTAACAGTAACGATGATTGGGAGCACTTACCTACTCGCAGCTTCGCGAACGCCGTCGTGGAAGTAGAATTTTAAAGCGGGAAGGGAGAGCTCCAAGCTCTGGGTGAGATAAGGTGCGAATCGGCCGCTGAGTGTCGCGCAATAGACAACGAGAGTATCGAACGCTTGGCATTTTTCGTCGATAGTCGAAGTGCGGATTCCAACGATCTGACCGTCCATCGAGATAGTCTCCCAGCCTTCTCGCGTCTCGCCGACATCGTCTTCGTCATCTGTGTAGCAAGGTAAGTGGATACCGTGACCCGAATAACTGAGATTACCATATACAGAGACATCGGCTTTTGCACTGGCTGCGCTCAGTAGTGGGGGCATGACTACAGGAAGGAACGGCTCGAATTCGGTGCCAAGAGCTTGGCAAATTTTAGCCCAAGTAGCGATCAAAAAGGTGGGCAGCATGGTGTCGGAGGGGTCGACAGGAGAATCTATTATACATGATAAGTGGTTATCGAGATTTGTTCTAGAGGCGGTCAAGGACTAACTTTGAATTTTGATTAAAAGATCGATGAGCGTATTTGCGTCAGCACGGAAAACGTTACGTCCAACGGCAATTGCTGACAAGGATCAGTCAAGGAAACTTACGCCGACAACAGCCATATCTTACCTATTAAACCAGCACATTCCATGGCTTTCGCGCGTAACTTGTAATGGTCAGAACTGTTGGCGTTGCGGAGAACATTCAAAAGAAGAGGCATTATGGAGTTATAGTGCTGTTGTATATGCGAGCGTAAGATAAACCACGGACACGTGAGATTGCACCATAATACCTTAGCAAACGTTGCTTCGCTGGCATCAGCGACCATAGCGAGAGTTGTAATAGCTTGTTCTTGAACGTAGCCTTTGACTGCTTTGCCATCATCGGCCCCTGGATTGAGCATCTTGAGCAGACGCTCAACGATCGGGTCTAAATAAGGAACGAGAGTGTCGCGTTCGACACCTTCACAAAAGTTGATCAGGGCAGCAGCGGCATGCGAGTGTACCCTAAAACCGAGGTTTAGGCGAAGGACAAGTGACGGAATCAAAGAAGTAAGGGTCACCGAGGTTCTGGCGCTTCCAGTGTGGGTATCAATGCGGCAAATAGCTGCTCGTGGTAGCGATCTTGAATGATTTCCTTGGAGTACAAGCGTCTACGAGGATCCTGGTGGTAGACTGACTAAACTCACCTCCAAATCAGTACATAGTTGACCACTGCATCAATAATCAATTGAACGAGGATATCATGCAACGATCGAAACAACGTACACGCATTGACACGCAGCATACCGCACACGTGGGTGTGCGTCCTTGAACATTGGAGTAACTAGGCTGGGAATACGATCAATGAATGTAACGAGGCAATAAACTGAAGAACACGCACTCAACAACCTTCCCAAGTTCCATTTGCATCACCTAATAAACAAATGAGTGGGCCTGGACTATGCCATAAACCATCATGTCATATAAACCTTGCTTGTGCCTTCAGCTATGGCTGCGATAGCCATCAGGCCAGCGTGCCTCAACCTCCAGTCGTAATTGGCAAGCATTGACGGAATATATTGGAATGCCGGAGGAAGCACTGCTTTACCTCCAAGAGCACAGGCCACTCTATCGAGGGATTGCTCGTATACATGAGGATAATTCTCATCCTGTGAGTCCTCTGAGGGCTAAAGATGTTTCAGTTGGTGGAATACTTTGACAAATGCACAATAAGTATCTTACATCGGCTTCGAGCCAGGAGTCCAACGTGTCTTCTGGTAACTCCCCCATGCCCTCCAAAGACGCTCTTACCATAGCCGCCGTCCATCCTTCCGAACGCTTCGCCAATGTAGGTTTAGCCTCAGTAAGGCTTACCATAAATTCTAATGCAGCCTTCCTGACCAACTCTTTTTCTTCGTCCTCTGTGACTTCGTCACTGTCGTCAGGAGTTCGACTACCAGGCCCGTCGGGAGGGAACGTGAAGCTTGGTGATGTGCCGGGGAATGGCTTAGCGACTGTGGGTGTCGGGCCCGAGTCAACGCTTGGCATTATCAAGCCACGCAAGAAAGACAGCAGGGCATTCATGTGAGGCACGAAGAGATTGGGATGAGATGAACATAACGGCGTTAGCGAACTGAGGAAAGATTTAAGGTGAATATTTGAGAGCGAAGGTAATGTGTCTAGCATTGGGTAGAGTAGTGAGAGCGATTGTGATAATTGATGTTGATCACATGCAGTAAGGTAGGATACAGAGGCTCTGAGAGCAGCAAGCCGAACCTGAGGAGCATCCGTCAATACCAATTAGTGCAACTGGAGGACCATGTACCTCGACACTTTGAGAGTCTTGAAGACCTTTTCGGAAAACCGTCAGAACAGCATCTGTCTGGAGATCCATTACAAGATTGGGGCAGCCGGAAAATAACCTATAAGCGCACTCCCGGAAGCCAGCTTCGCCTGTTTGCGTCATAGTAAATGTTTGTGCCTGTAGCGCGTGCCAAGGACGCCCTCGAGACATGGAATTGTTTGCGAGATCGCAAATTGTATCAACTGTCTTCCTGCGAACGGCATCTAATGGTTCGTGGGACAGAGAGTGAAGCAGTAGACGCTCAAGGGTTGTCAACGCATGGGCTGGGAGTTGGTCGTAAAGCGTTAGACGCCCTTCTCTGGGTTGCTGACCTGGCGCAGCACGAAAGAGAAGTCTGCGAAGTAAGACCAAGGAGAAGGATCGCATCTACGCTTCATTGAATGAGGGCAGCGGTATTAAAACACAACACATATCAACTTGCCACTTCAGTATCAGCTGCAATAGAAAACTGAGCCAATGCGAGCAGGTATAGGTCTGGGGTCTGAGCCAGTCTATCATTGACCGCCTGTTCTGCACTGCAGGTCTCTCAGCATGAGTCGCGCCTATTGAAAAGATCGCGCACTTGGAACGTATCTTGTTATCACCAAGCACGAGATTGGCAAGGATTTGTGTGAGTTCTGTCGTGATTTCGTGAGGAACGACAGCCTCCATGGCGCTGAACTTGTGGGGAATTGATATTGAGGGTCCAGGAATGACAGCAAAACAGGAAATGATTTTAGAATACAGGCTGTTCAAATAGGCGATTCCAATTGTTTGATAAAGCTGTTCACTGCTAGTGATCTGCAATGGTGGAGAAGATGCCTGTTAAAACGGTGATCAGCAGATAGACAAGTCTTCAATTATCGCAAGTTCAAGCTCAGCGGCTTTTCCAGTGTCCACCTTCCTCATCTCGAACGACGATCTGCTAGAGCTTTGCTTCACAATTTCTCGAACACAATTCCTATCATAGGTCATGACTGACCGCGTTGAACGTGATAATCCATCAAGCTCGCATCTACAAGCTTTGCTTCTTAAGGGTGATAACTCCGACGCATCACCTGGATGCCGATCATCATCTCAAACACAAGTTTCACATGATCAAGCGTCCAGTTGATGGCACACGTCCGAATTATTCAGTGGCGTATCTCAATTTGGTTCCGTTAAGTGCATGCTGAGGTTGAGCGAATTGGATCATGGAAAGACTGACACAGCTATGGGCGGCCTGATGGTTGAAGGTACCATTTACTGGAATGATTTCAAATAACATCTCATTAATGTGTGTATCAACAGCGAGCGTCTTCTGAAGACAAGTCCCATGGTTCGCGACTTCGGATCTAGTCTCCCCTAGCCAGACCATACAGAGGGAGGAGGACAGTCGTCCCTTCTTGATTTCAGATGTCCTTGAAATGCTCACTCCTTCAGTTGGTGGATATCGTTGCGAAGGTGTTCTGTTGTCCTAAGTACCCTCTCCTCGTACTTCTCAGGTAAACTTGGTACGTCACCTTGCCGCGAAACAAAAATACGCTTCATCAGGTGCAAGCAGTGTAAAAATCTCATCATAAAAAGGAAGATGATTATCTCGATCGACATCATGATCCGATGCTCGCAGAAGGATATTTTCCTTCAGACCTCTACCACGCGGCAGTGCCGGTTATTTTGTCAGTGCCCGGCACAACATAACTGACCCCTGGTAGTTCTGTCCACAACATGCACTTTATTCAACGTTTGAAACATGGAAACACGAGCACGTACAACCTTAACTGCACAGCAAGTTATCTAATCCCCATCACCTCGACGCGCTATAGCTTACCCTCTGTCGGGAACTCTGCAGGGCTCGTCTTGTCCTCTTCAACTGATCCCGGTTCTACCAAATCACTGGCCTTGCTCTTCGACGAAGGTCCTTCTTCATCCTTCTTGTCGCTGACTTTGAGCGCCTGCTCTAGACTCTTTGTGATTTTCTCCACCTCGTCCTCTGCTGATTCCTCTGGTTCTGGTTCTGGCTCTTGCTCACCAGCTTCCAAGCTGTCCTTCGTCTTCTCCCAAGCGGCATCAAGCTCTTCCTCCCATCCTAGTTCTTTGCATAGTTCCCGCACAACATCGTCGCATTTGCCGAGCAATAACACATCGTCTGGCTTGTTAAAGTGGCCAACTTCATCAAGATTAATCAGCACCCGAGGGCAGTCGTTCGGCACAAGGTCCACAAGAGAGGCAAATGGGTGCACGGTCAGCGATGTTCCTAATACAATCAATAAATCCGCTTCTTGCAGATTGGGGATAGAGTTGTGAAATTGTTCAGGAAGCTACTCCAACAGTCAGCCACGCTGTATGATTTCGTGAAGCTCAAACATACCCCTTCACCGAAGAAGACAATGTCCGGTTTCACCAGGCCTCGGCACCTCCTCCGTTCACACCTCGGAATCTCTATCTCCTCGCTCAACACCGCCTTCTTTATCTTCTCTGCATCAAAGGGCGTTTTACACTCAATGCACCGCTGGGTGGCGAAGCTCCCATGTGCCTCGATAATCTTATGCGCGGGCACTCCTGCGCGTCGCTCGAGCGTGTCAATGTTCTGAGTGAAACATGTATGCAACAGGGAATGCGAATGGAGGAGTGTTATGAAGCTGTGCGTGGGCGTGGGTCGGAAGCGCCCTGGGTACAATTCCTTGGCCAGTGTATAGACTAATAAACACGGGTCAATTCCTTTCTTCGCTCGGACTAAGTACGGACGGACGCACAGGGTATCGGGTTTTTCTTAAAGAACTCTATCTCAAATACCGCCTCTGGGAATGGGAGATTCAGCCGTGCGAGATTGGCCTGTGCAATATCATATTAATGTTCCTCATTTGTGGTGGCGTGCTGCGCACCACACACTTACGTATAATCCTAGATCATACATTAATCTGCATTGCAGAACTAGATGCTATGTATGACTTACCTGTACCAGGTGATCTGAAGTCCGGTATACCGGCAGATGTACTCACACCTGATAACACACATATATGACAGTAATTTGTCACTAGCAAGAGTAACCTACCTGCGCCAAGCTAGTTTCGTCATAATATCGGTGTCAAAACAATTCAAATCTTGAGGTGATAAGGGAACTCACCATAAGGAAGACATTCCGACAGCTATCTGACTTCATATATCTCGCAAGCGCCTCGAGATCATTGCCCTCTAAGACCTTTGGGGTCATGCTGCCCCTGAAAGTACGATTCCACCAGTCATACAGTGAGTGCATCTTCGCGAGTAGAGGATAATTACCTAAGTACTGCTCAGTGAAGAATACGGGAAGAAGGAAAGAAAGAGACAAAGGACGCTGGAAAGTGATCACACTGGATTCCTACTCCGTGCAGCATATCAAATTGCACGTGCCAACTAGATAAAAATGGGCTCATGGGGCGGTGCTACAACATTTGAGAAGATACTAATGTAGGACAAGATCGATCAACTGGGGAGATGTCGGTGGAATCATAATGGAATGCAAGTCATAAGGGTGGTCATATGCTATCGGTCTCCTCCTCTTTCTCCGGGCGTGCCACCCATCCATCATCTTCATCCTGCACCAGATTCATCAAAACGAACGAGGTCAAAATTCATGACATACCTCTAATGAATACTCCTCTTCGCCATCCTCATTCAGGGGATCCCATGGTACATGCACGTCTACCCAGCTACCAAGAGCAACCCATCAGACGGAGTATTCAGAGAGAACGAAACTCATGATACCGACAAGTCATCACCTTCGGGATCAGGTACAGGAGAGTCTCGCATGAGACGTCGTATCAATGGCAGCTTGCGCTTGAGCCCATACAGGGGCGTGAACATATAATCTTTGTGGTGCCCCTTCCGCAGCAGGCTTGCATTCGTGTCTGACCACCACTGTTGGGGTTCAGTTGCATTCGTGCTGGGAGTAAGTGCTAAGGAAATCTTCTCTCCACCTGATTACTGCAATGAGCAGGAATACGAGGACAAAGTGTGCGGAAACATACTTTTGTCCGAAAGATATATAGTGTAGGCGGGACATTTGAAGATGGAATTGACGATGTGCATGTCCCTGAGCTCTGGGACCTTGTATAGCGCCTCTAAAACCCTGCCGCGCGGAACGTATTCTTGTCTCGGATTGTGCATGATCAAGAGGGCACCACGCTTGCCGCGCTGAAACTGCCACTCTCCTTTGATAGATGCTTGGCCGAGACCAGCGACATTTCTATCAAACCATCAATCAGTCTGGGTGCTCCCTCGCATAGACAGCGCACAATACACACATTTCTCCATCAACCTTGAGATCATTCTGCCGGACACCCATCGTACATACTATGAAGTCGCCCTCCACGGCACCGATCTGAGGAGGGAAGTCTGCTAGCTTCAGTTTCCCGTCCACTTTATCCAACAAGATCTGGAATTCCGGATCATAGATGTTGCCTTCGATGTCCAATTCGCCTGACTCAGTATTCAGCCTGCCATATGCACCGACCTGCATGCGAGATTATAAACTGCAGCCATGAAACCAACGTGAAACGTACTTGTATGGGTATAGGTGGATCCCAGTTGGCCCACTTCGCTGTGGATTGTCTGATGAGATCGATGTACTTCCGAGCTGCGTTCCCCATCAATATGGTGCAGACTCTGCAGAGTAGTCGATTATTATTAAAGAAAGAGCGCCGGTTACTGGAACCGCCATGCGGCGACAGTCAGATATATTTGAATCTGGCCTGTGTTTGCTGTGCATGCATCGCAACTTGCATGATTATGACTTGATTACAACATCAACAAACCTAGATATCACTGCACATACATGTACTCGAACATCCACTACACAAGTAATCATACATCTCATACGGCAACGTCAATCTGATATAACAAGAAGAAAAGAGCCCAACCAGCCATCACTCATCGTCACTGTCGTCTGAAATAGGGTATGGCACATATACAGAGTCTCTTCGCGGGACGTAGACGTTGGGGTCATCCTGGGTACACAGCGTTAGTCTCTAATGTCTGTTGCGAGAAATTTCAAGTACACACCTCTTGATCATCATCATACACTGGATCGATCTCTCCATCGTCATCGAGTGGCTCCCAAGGTGGGTAACATTCCATCCAACTTTTGTCCGATCAGTAATGCGGTCGAAAGATGAGACAAGAGACGTACAAGTCCTCATCCACAGGATCCGGAGTAGGTGAGTCGCGCATCAGGGGACGAATCAACGGGATCTTGCGCTTGCAAGTGAAAAGCGGCGAGAACACGTAGTCTGTATCCGATCTGATTTGGAGGTTTTCTACCTTTGAATCAGTCCACCAGTCGAGCTGCGTCTTGTTGTCTTCGCCAGATTTCGGGAGAAGCGCCATTGAAATCTTCTCGCCGGCTTGTTATTTCCCTTAGATCTCAGATGTACATGAAACGATAGGAATGGACGCACTCTTGTTAGATAAATAAATAGCATAAGCACGACACTTGTACACCGATGGGACGATGTACTTGTCCTTGAGCTCTGGAACCTTGTAGAGCGCTTCAAATACTTTTCCTTTAGGGAAATGCTCTTGACGGGGCTTGCACATGACGAGCATCGCGCCTCGTTTGTCCTGCATAAACTGCCAGTCTTGTTTATACGCTGCTTTGTCGATGCCCTCAACACTATCGTAGTAGAAATCAGGGAAGTTCACAAAGGTTGATTATGTCAAAAGCTTACGCGTCTGATCCAAGACTGAAATCCTTAGGCCTGACGCCCATAGATCCAACAGCAAAGTCTTTCTCCTCCTCGTCGAGCACCGGCGGATAATCAGAGAGCTTCATTTTACCATCGGTAGCGTCGAGCAGCTTCTGAAACTCGGGATCGTACACGTTTCCTTCAACATCGAACCTCCCTGTCTGGGCGTTAAAACGACCATACGATCCAACCTAGATCATACGAATCGTCGTGAAGACGAATTCTCGCAAAGAGTGGCGTCGAACTGACACTGATGTCCTTTTTTTCGGGGAACCAGTTCGCCCACTTTGAAGTGCGCTGGCGTATGAGGTCTACGTATTTGAGGCTTGTATTCACCATGGTGGTAGAGGGTAAGGAATGAAAGGCGCGCAGTGGCGTTACTAGTAACCTAGATCTATAAAAGTAGCGTGAGCATAGGTAAATGTCAACATTGACAAGTAATATCTTGCCCTAGTTGTATCGTGCGATAACGCAAATGAACCTGTAGAATTCAAATAGATGGGATGCTGTACGAGTATGTAACTGAGACCGCAGTACAACGAAGACGGTGTGGACACTCTAACAAAGATTCAGTACGAATCAGTAGCCTGAGTACAAAATAGCTCACATTCAAGATCTACCAATCGGATACGGCGCATCCTGGGCGCCTCCCGGGCCAACGTGGGGGGTCAGAATGTTTGTGATAGACTTGGATTCCGAATCTCTGCCCCGTACTACTTGACATATGTAACTTATTGTTATCGATCAGTCGTCCACCGGCTGTTTCGATCGATGGAAAGACTGTACCAGTGACATTGAGAGCACTTTGCTCCAAGTGGGCGGGGAAATGTGGTGAGCCCTTGACGCGCTTGCAAAAATAGCTCTAAGTTACGGTACAGCGTGGGTTCGAGGCAGACAACAAGTGACGTAAAGTTTAAACGCATCTGGCAACGCCTTCGTCGATGGCGTTCTTTGTACTTTTGCATTGCTCAATTGTGATACATCCTATGGCCGCAAGTGCTAAGGTCTGCTATCGAGCAATGAAAAAAGCAGATTGAAAATTATTACAGTGCATGTAAAACGGATGCCTACATTGAGTGCCCATATATTATACTAGTAGCACCTATACCATGCCATTAGCAAGTGACCTATCACCGATGTTTCCTCCGAGTCAAATGTCAGTTGTGCGAGGGAAGTCATCTATAATGCTTCCCCCACCATAGTTATGACGCAACAAGGTACTACCACGCCAATGCACAAAAACGCACATTAGATGGCAAAAGATGAACGCCTATGAGCCATATCTATAGGGAATGGTAAATGCTAGATAACAGACAAAGAAATATGAATAGAAAATACGAACGTTATACAGGCGGTAGCTTGACTGGTCACAAATCTCGCTGCGGAAGAGAAAGTAGCGAATTCCGACCCAAGACCCCATAGAAACAAAAAGAACACTGGAGAGAGGCCCCAGACTCCAAAATGAGGCAAGCGCAAAAGAAAATAGTGGAAGTGCACAAAGCATATAGATACGAGATCCTTCGGGCGCTATAATTGGCAGAGTTCGTCGTCCTGACTTGCGATCACCATTAACATCGGCAAAATCTTGCGCATGGATTGTCAGAAGTATGACAAGTACACTGCAGGAAAGTGCATTTACGCTCGTTCCGTCGAGTGAAGATTCCCTTGCTGGAATATAGATCTTGTCAACGAAATATTATCCCTTAGATGGAGAATGGCCTACATAGAATCAACAAACAACCGACTTCATATGTCACATAACCTCCTGCGGTGCACAAATTCTTGAAAATGGGATGGCGACTGAGATGAAAATCATCATGCATGGCCACGAACACGGAGTAAACACCACTGGTTATAACGACGTTTAAGCTGAAAAGGGATGAAATGCCCAAGCAGAAAACCATGAGTCCCCAGCGCAATGCACGAGAGTCTTTCACGCTAATGCGCCCGGACGCCACAGGACGCCATGGTTTGTTCAAGACATCTTCATGAGAAGAGTAAGATTGGTTAGACGCATTGAATTGAAAGAGATGGAACCAAAGCCAGCAGAGAGCGCAAGATAGGCCTAGTGGGTTGTGACAAGGAGATACAACAGTTGCAAATATCATCTACCACAAAAATTCAGCGTCGTGCAGTGATAGTTGTTGCCGGAATGAATACCACAGGGAAAATTATTGTCTTGAAGTCAGATCTTGTGAAAAGCCAAGCAGTCTCGAAGTGATGCAGTGCACAGCGCAAAGTGGTCGCTGTGAAGCGGGACATTAGTATTTGGAGTCTTTTTGCTATCTAGCATCATTATATAGTTTGAAAGGACGGCCAGGCTGAATTTTTGGTTCCCATCGTTCCATCTCGCATGACCGGTGACAGGCAGACATGGATAACGCGGAGCCCATAGGCTCGTATTTCAGGCTGTGTTTGCAGTCATCCTAGCCTCGTCCGAAGCGATACTTTGGAAGGTTATTATTCAGGTTACCGTTAAGAGACTAGAGTTAGCGATATGCGAGTGGTAACGATAATATACCTCAGCATGCGGGAGAACGTTGTTTGTTTTGATGACGCAAATAGGCAGGTTGCTTCGACTCCTCAAGGCGCCACACGCCACTCTCAGTAAAGCGGTGTACAGTTGACCGCAAACCAAAATTGGGTCCATTTGGAGGCGTGCCTAGGAGCTGTGCACGAGTGCAACATTGTTTTGCGGCGAAAGCAGAACAGAACATAGAGATGAACATAGAGATGTGCGCCGCAATGAGGAATATTTTGCAATACACAGCGGCAAGCGCTTGCACTACTGAAAGCCGATCAAGTTCTGTGAATAGAACTTCTTCCGCAGCATTGATAGATCACTGCCTGATGGCTACAGTTGATGATAACATACTTGTCTGGGTGTCCGGGTGTCCGAGTGTCCGAGTCTGAATCACTGTCCGAGTCCGAGCCAGCGAGCAAAAAGGTGGTGAAGATGGTTATTTTAGCATAGGTCGCTTAACCAAATACCTGATTTTTTGGCAAATCTTGGCACATATAATGACACAGAAGCGCTCGAGAAGTTAGAACCAATTGCACGACTTTATCGTAGGCGTTCAAGTCTAGCTGCAACTTGAAGGGAACATCATCAGTGCGGACCCCACGTAAGTAGTTTCCGCTAAACAGACCATAGAGAAATAAAGATAAGACCTGATATTATTAATTGAAGGGGCAAGCTGGGTAAAAAAAGTTCAAGCTGACTTCAGTCCGCAGCTTCGCTAGCTTCAAGCTTGGAGTCGTGGCGTTGCCAACTTAGGCGAATAAAATCCCCGACGGTACTATGATATTCCCGAATCCCGATTCGGTCGGACTCAAGTCGCTTCGTCTCCTGAGGCTCTCCTCCATGGACCACTTCTCCGCTTTTTGCATTTCGGACCCGGGGGGTTGTTCTGTTCATATAATCTGCTAGCAATCAAAGGATCTTTTTGGGGCCACACAAGTGACTTTCCCCAACTGTGACTATGATCTCTCATCATGTACATCTTTCATCAGTGGTTGCCCACTTCCCGCGCACAATTGTCTCGCCGGCCTGTGAAAGCGCCAGCACCACCCTCGTCTTTTCATGGTTCCCCTACAAGAAGTCCTGTGTCGCAATTCCACTTGGACATAGTGCTGTTTGAACGAACCACCGGATGTTTTCGTGCTTGTCACTGCCTGTAGACGGAATCCCAGATACAAGTTATCATCGTCAAATTGGTGCTTTGGTACCGCCAATGTATTTTGTTGTTGCGCCGGGATAGCCCCTTTTTAAGGTCGGCTTTGCCGTGCAAAAGCAGTAAGTCACCACGGTTTGGCGCTTGTATGTTGTGACCCCCTTGAGTGGGAGAGTAGACCCTCGAAGAACGCGGCAAAGATGTCAATTCAAAGTTCTGGACGACATACAAGAAAATTTCGACCGAGCAGATGACGACCCCCTGGAGCGGGCACTTCGGTTCACAAACACAAGATGAACTTCAGGTCTTTCTTTTCTTAGCCCTGGAACAAACCCCAGGGACGTTGGCAGATCCATAATTGAATTTTTTTCCTCGTCGACAATGATAGCCTCCTTTCACTCCAGACGTCTGCGGGAGTTTGTCGATAGAGTACGGGTAACGACGTATGGGGGTGGGAAGAAGAAAGTGCCGACGCTGGGGATTTGTCACACTTCTCCAAAACATGGCTCGCTAGTTTCAAGCCACCTTGTTTTGTCACTTGTATGTTGAGTTGGGGGGAGGGATTCAGACTTACTAAAATTCCACTTGGCTGGTCAGATCTAGGGCATGACGATGATATTCTCTGTCTTCAGAAACATCAAGTAGGTCCTCTCTACTTCCGGCGCGTGACAGCATTGAGCTCAATGATGTGACGGCCCCATACCTGAGCTGGTGCCTATGCGAGTCCTACTAGCATCCCCTAAGTACAGATTTTTGTAACTCTGAATGTCTGTCCTTGACCAGTCTGTCCAATAATCTTCTTCTAAGAACTCCACAATCTCGGAGGCCCCTGGTCGATCTTCGGGGTTAACAGATAAACATTTCAATGAATATACTTGGTGTGCCTCTTCAACACCAGTGAATTGACGGAAAGGTTCTATTCCTGCGACTTTTGCTGCAATAACAAGAAATGGTTGCCTTAGCCAGCGATAAGGTACATGTCCGCACAACAGCTGCATGATATCAGCAACATAACTTACACAGAATCGAATGGGGGCCCACACACCCGGAGCATGATACAACCATATGAGTAAACATCTGCGGCTTTGGTGGGCATCACCACTCCTCCTTTTTCGGGTATAGCGAGCATCTCGGGTGCCATCCACCGCACATGACCTGGGTTGCAGTCATCAAAGGGAGAGTTTTGTGCTTCCATAAGGATCATCGAGAGACCGAAGTACGCAAGACAGAGATTCCCGTCGTCGTCGATCAGAACATTGGTCTGTAGATTGTCGAGTTGTCATCCTGAAACATCATGAATGCAAAATTTGTACATGTACACATGTCAAATCGCCATGAATCACCCCTTTGTAATGTACTAACAAGTCTATGAGCACATCTGATCCAGACGCGGAAAATATATAGATGTACAGTACTCGAGGCCGGCTGAGATCTGTCCTAACTAGAGGCTCATCAGAACTTATCCGGTTTTGCGAGATACGGGGCGTACCATTCTTAGTTTGTCGGCTTTGGAAATAACATGTCCCTGTTTCAGATAGCTATCGAGCGACCCATTTTCCATCCACGGAGAAACTAGTGCCGGAAGTAGCCCGAAGCGTTCGATAATTCCATGAAAGATAAGAATATTTTCATGTGCCAGAGTGATCCAAACATAAGATTTGCAACATATTTTCTGTTTGTTGGGCGAGCAAATCCAAAATCCGTGAACAAAGAGTCTTTCAGTTACTTTTTACACGCACATGGCTGACCCTATACACCAACAGTTTGTCATTTTCTTGAGCAATCCTAACTGATTTGACCGCAACCTCGAAGATTGTGGATATGATGAATCCTGGCCTAAAAGTTCGAGCACTTACCTTACAGGTCCCAGATGGTCGAGACCAAAAACACTTCCAGACATCGCCAAGTCCTCCTGTTCCACTTGGGAACGCCTCAAATTTTTTGACTTCATTCACAGGAATATCCGTTGACTCAATTTTGAGATGTGTTTGGTAAGGGAACTGGGGACTCCCATTTCTCTTCTATTGAGGGTAATCTGTGACTTCACATTGAACGCAAGTACATGAACTTACCATAGACTTTCGAGAAAAATAATTACCCATTGCAAACTTGTAATGATATGTCAGCTGCGCAGCGTTCTAGTGAAAAGTAGCTGTGATGGCGCTGTTCAAGTAGTGGTTGGTTTTGCAGGTCAGAAAGTGGTCGCAGTGGCGCAGTGACAGGGGCCGGAAAGGGGTAAATTGCCGCCAAACATGTAATGAGCGGCTTTCCAAACTTGACGCCCTTGCCAACATAGCTTTAAGTACAGCGTAGGTTTGAGGCAGACAACAAGTTTAAACGCATCTGGCAACGCCTTGGTCGACGGCGTTTTTGGTACTCTTGCATGATACATCCTATGGCCACAAGTGCTAAGGCCTACGCTTGAGCAATTAAAAAAAGCAGATTGACAATTGCGAGGCATGTAAAACGGATGCCTAAATCGAGTCCACAAATATTATACTAGTAGCACACATGCCATGCCCTTGGAAAGTGACCTATCACCGATGTTTCCTCCGAGTCAAATGACAGTTTTGTGAGGGAAGTCATCTAGAGTGCTTCCCCTACCATGGTAATGACACAATGAGGTACTACCACGCCAATGCACGAAAACGCACATTAGCTGGCAAAAGATGAACTCCCATGAACCATATCTGTAGGGAATGATAAGTGTTAGATAACAGACAAGGAAATATGAATAGAAAATACGGACGATATATAGCCGGAAGTTTGACTCGTCACTAATTTCGTCACGGAAGAGAAAGTAGCAAATTCCGACCCAAGAACCCATAGAAACAAAAAGAACACTGGAGAGAGGCCCCAAACTCCAGAACAAGGCAAGCGCAAAAGAAAATAGTGGAAGTGCACAAAGCATATAGATACGAGATCCTTCAGGTACTATAATTGGCAGAGTTCGTCGTCCTGACTTGCGATCACCATTAACGTCGGCGAAATCTTGCGCATGGATTGTCAGAAGTATAACAAGTGCGCTGCAGGAAAGTGCTTTTATGCTCATTCCGTCGAGTGAAGATTCCCTTGCTAGAATATAGATCTCGTCAACAAAAATATCATCCCTCAGATGGAGAATGTCCTACAAAGAATCAACGAACAACCGAGTTCATATGTCACATAACCTCCTGCATTGCACAAATTCTTGAAAATTGGATGGTGACTGAGATGAAAATCGTCATGCATGACCAGGAGCACGGTGTAAACAGCACTGGTTATAACGACGTTTAAGCTGAAAAGGGATGAAAGGCCCAAGCAGAAAACCATGAGTCCCCAGCGCAATATACGAGAATCTTTCACGCTAATGCGCCCGGATGGCACAGGACGCCATGGTTTGTTCAAGACATCTTCATGAGCAGAGTAGGATTGATTAGACGCATTTGATTGAAAGAGATGGAACCAGAGCCAGCCGAGAGCGCAAGACAGGGCTAGGGGGTTGTGGCGAGGAGATACAACAGTTGCATATACCATCTACCGCAAAAAATCAGTGTCGTGCAGTAATAGTTATTGCCGGAATGAATACCACGGGGAAAATTACTGTCTTGAAGTCAGATCTCGTGAAAAGCCAAGCAGTCTCGAAGTGACGCAGCGCACAGCGCAAAGTGGTCGCTGTGAAGCGGGACATGAGTGATTTGGAGTGTTTTGCTGTCCAACATTATATAGTTCGAACCACGGCAAGGCTGAATTCTCGGTTTCGGTTATTCCGTTTCACATGAGCAGTGACCGGTGACCGGCAGGCATGGATGTTCGCAATCATCTTGGCCTCGTTCGAAGCAATACTCTGGAAGGACATTATCCAGGTTGCCGGTAAGCTACGTGTAATTGTTTTGCGGCGAAAGCACGATAGAAGACAAGCTTACGAAAAGTACAGCACGAAGCCACATTGTGCTTGGACGGACCCTCGCTAGCTCGTTTGTAACATAGAAATGAACATTTCGATGTGTGGCGCGATGAGGAATGTTTTGTTATACATACCGGAAAGCGCTTGCACTACTGAAAGTCGATCGAGTTCTGTGAATTGGGTTTCTACCACAGCATCGATGGCATAGATGATCAATCGATCACTGCCTGATGGCTAACGTACTTGTCCGGATGTCCGACTCGAGTGTCCGAGTGTCCGAGTGTCCGAGCCCGAGCCAACGAGCAGAAATTTCACGCTGCCATGACGCTGGTGAAAATGGTTACTTTAGCAGGGTCGTTTAACCAAATACCTGGTTTCTGCACGTGTAATGATACAGAAACCCTCGAGAACCAACACAACTTTATCGTAGCCTGGCGTTTAGCTGCAGTCAGACTTACTTCCAAAAGCTGGTCTGTCACGATCTAAGGCCCCATGACGTAATATCTTCTGTCTTCAGAAACATCAAGTGGGCCCGCTCTACTTCTTTAGCACAGATTCTTCTCCTACTAAATCATAGTCGGCGATTTCCATCTCAGTGCTCAGTGCAATCATACCAGCGTCTATCGTGCCGAACAGCGATTGACAACATGGAAATACACGTGCAGCAACCTCTCCTCCTCTCCCTCTCAGCTGAACTACATCCACAGTTCCCATATCATCATCCCCGTCTTTCCCTCCCACCCATTCTGCCCACCACTCAGCCGATCCTCGTTTCTCAGCACTTTGCTTCAACGCACCATCATGTCTGGTAGCTTAGAAAGCCGATAGATCAGACTTGAAGGTGGGTCGTTCCATATCACCTTTGTATCCGTTTCGTGATCCTCACACTCTTTATACAGTCATCAGCTTCAAGTCCCCTCCTGGCACATTCCTGCAGGCATTTAAATATCCATCAATGTCGACTCCCGGAGATCGGCCATCAGTGTCTTATCATCTGACAGATCTGTAGTGTGGGGCGATACTGTGACTTTGTAAAGTCCACGGAGACTTTCTGATGTGATGCGAGAACTGATCTTCGGTTTCCAGATCATCACATGCCTCACCTGCGTTATCAGTGGAGATATGGGCGTCCTATGAGGTTGACCGAATGCTAGGCAGTGGAGAGGTCATTAGGAGACTTCAAACGTCGTGGGATGAACTATTCAATCATGGAGATGAACCTTTTGATGAGTGATTTGCTCCTCATTCACGCACATATATACTAACATCTCGTAGTTTTGTCCTCCCCACCGGTTCGTGGTATCCACCCTTCTCTCACGCTGAAGGCCGCCACTGTACATGCTTGCGGCGATCAGGAGAGCGTGCTGTCTGACGTAAGTGACGCTGCTCTCTACTGTTAACTTTGCTGATGGAACGCCAATTGTAGTACATAGACTCCGAGATCGCTCGAGACACAGATGCGGGCCACGCACAATTTTCCGCATACATGACGAGCGAGACGGTCTCTCACTTGAACGATACAGTGCAGCATTTTCAGTTGGTTCTATACCAGTGTCCGATCAGCCATCCTGATCATGCAGTTGCCCTCACCAACCTTGCGTATGCCCGGCTTCAAGGGTATATTCGCAAGTATCTTGAAGATATTGTTGCCACCACTTCCTTCTTCCGCGAAGTCCTTGCCTTGCGTCCGCAGTGCCATCCCGACCATCCATTATCTTTATATAATCTCACCGAAGCGCTGACTTGGCGCCACAACAAGAAAAGTACTGCTGCCGACATCCGCGAAGCCGCCAAACTCTATCATGAGCTACTGCCTCTCTGTCCAGAGGGCACCTACCTTCATAGCATCGCGGCAGGGGCAAACGGTGTTGATTATGTGATCGATGGATGTAACAATCTTCCAATAGATGCATTTGATGAAGGCATCCACCTTCAACGACTCGTCCTGGAGCTCTGTTCTCTGAGCCATCAATGTCGTCCAAGAGCACTCTGGGCGCTTTATGCTCACTCTACATGTGCTTTACACAATGTAGCAGCATTGATGATCTAGATGAGAGCATAAGGTTCGGTCGTGAAGCCGTTTATCTACTTGCCGAGGGACATCCTCATCGTGGTAGCTACTTGAATGAGTTAGCCCTCTCACTCAGATGCTGCTTTGATCACCAAGGCAAACCTAACAACCTTGATGAGGCCATCTTATTGCACGAAGAAACGCTGTGCCTGTGGCCTGCTGGGCACGAATATTGTGATTACTCATTGGACAACCTAGGGGGCGCCCTCGTCCGCCGTTTCTACAAATGCGGCAACATTGGTGACATCACCCGAGCTACCAGCCTCTATCGTGAGTCACTGACATTATGCCTACCTGGGCATCCACGTCGTGACACACACTTCACAACCCTGCCCTCGCGCTTAAAACCAGATATGACAAATCACATATCAACAAGGATCTCAATGAGGCCATTGATCACCCGACGAAGTGATTCACCTCGCAGCTGGTCTCCAGTTTTAGGGGTTCAAGAGCGTCATTGGCACGCTGTGGGAGGTCGACGATGCTGTCGCAAAACACGTTGTCAAGGCATTCTACGAGAATTTGTTCGGTGATTTGGAGGATAGTGGTGTCATGGACTGTACGAAGGCTGCCTGGGCACTCAACCGTGCTACGCACGCAGTGAAGACGAAAATGCCGCTCGAGCAGAGGATGGTTTTCATTCATATTGGTGTGTAGTTCTACGTCGTATTGCTATTCCATCTACATCCCGGCACTTGCTCAGGCACCTGAAAGATTGGTGCAGATTGAAATGTTTTTTGGGACGTCAAGGCTTAGGCTGAGGCAAGGTGTGAGTAAGAGCGTACACGGAGATCTAATAGTGTTTGCGAATCCACACCTGTCTTGTGTGGCTGACATGATACAGGTAGCGTTAGGCCTACATCGGTGCACATCTTCGTGTCAGGGACGGCCAACTCGAACAACGAAGCGCTGATAATCCAAGAACAAGCTGGTGGAAACTCGTGCACCTTGTTTGTGGACTAGATCTCAAAGCGCTTGGACAGCAGCTCAGTCCTTTCAAAAATAGTTCTAAGTAGTAAGTACAGCGTAGGTTTGAGGCAGACGACAAGTGACGTAAAGTTTAAATGGCATCTGGCAATGCCTTTCGTCGACGGCGTTTTTGGTACTCTTGCATGATGGATCCTATGGCCGTAAGTGCTAAGGCCTACGCTTGAAGCTTGAGCAATTAAAAAAAGCAGATTGAAAATTGTGATGCATGTAAAACGGATTACCTTGCGAAGCAAGGTTATGTAGGTGTTGGGGTAATATGCGAGTCAAGTGACGAACATCATTCTGTGCAACCACGCGATCTTAAACAGTCGCATACAATTCTGCCTAGACATAAACTCAACAACAATCAACTACAGAATAATACAAATACAAAAAAAAATGCGGAGCAAGGTCATAAGTTCGCACAGCGGATCCCTAGTTATACCAGTAAGTAGCACCTAGGCCATGCTATTAGCAGGTGACCTATCACCGATGTTTCCTCCGAGTCAAATTACAAATTTGTGAGGGAAGTCGTCTAGAATGCTTCCCCCGCCATGGTAATGACGCAACGAGGCACTACCACGCCAGTGCACGAAAACGTACATTAGCTGGCAAAAGGTGAACGCCTATGAGCCATATCTGTAGGGAATGATAAATGCCAGGTAACAAACAAGGAAATATGAATAGGAAATACGAACGTTATACAGGCGGTAGCTTGACTGGTCACAAATCTCGCTGCGGAAGAGAAAGTAGCGAATTCCGACCCAAGAACCCATAAAAACAAAAAGAACAGTAGAAAGAGGCCCCAAACTCCAAAACGAGGCAAGCGTAAAAGAAAGTAGCGGAAGTGCACAAAGCATGTAGATACGAGATCCTTCGGGCGCTATAATCGGGAGAGTTCGTCGTCCTACCCTGCAATCGCCATTGACGTCGGCAAAATCCTGCGCATGGATTGTCAAAAGTACGACAAGCGCGCTGCAGGAAATTGCTTTTATGCTCGTTCCGTCAAGTGAATATTCCCTTGCTAGAATATAGATCTTGTCAATAAAATATTATCCCTCGGATGGAGAATGGCCTACAAAGAATCAACGAACAACCGAGTTCATATGTCACATAACCTCCTGTATTGCACACATTCTTGAAAATGGGATGGCGACTGAGATGAAAATCATCATTCATGACCACGAACACGGCGTAAACAGCACTGGGTATAACGACGTTTAAGCTGAAAAGAGATGAAAGGCCCAAGCAGAAAACCACGAGTCCCCAGCGCAATATACGAGAATCTTTCACGCTAATGCGCCCGGACGGCATAGGACGCCATGGTTTGTTCACGACGTCTTCGTGAGCAGAGTAAGATTGGTTAGACACATTGAATTGAAAGAGATGGAACCAGAGCCAGCAGAGAGCGTAAGATAGAGATAGCGGGTTGTGGCGAGGAGATACAGTAGTTGCAAATATCATCTACCGCAAAAATTCAGCGTCATGCAGTAATAGTTATTGCCAGAATAGATACCACGGGGAAAATTATTGTCTTGAAGTCAGATCTCGTGAAAAGCCAAGCAGTCTCGAAGTGACGCAGCACACAGCGCAAAGTGTTCGCTGCGAATCGGGACATGAGTAATGTAGAGTCTTTTTTCCGTCCAGCATTATATAGTTGTTCCGGTCATTCTATTTCAAATCAGGGGTGACTGGCAGGCATAGATAAAGCGGAGCCTATCGCTAGGGTTGTATTGCACGCCATGTCTACAAGCCCAGCCTCGTTCGAAGTAATACATACTTTGGAAGGACATTATCCAGGTTGCCAGTGAGCTACGTGTAGAGAGCCCTAGAGCAATTACAGTTAGCAATATGCGAGTGATAACGATAAACATCTCTCAGCATATGGGAGTACGTTGTTTGTTTTGATGACGCGAATAGGCAGGTTGCTTCGACTCCTAAAGGCGTCACTCTTGGCAGAGCGGTGTATAGTTGATGCAAATGAAATTTGAGTCCATTCGGAGGAATAACTGCTCTAATATTGTTTTGCGGCGAAAGCACGATAGAAGACAAGCTTACGAAAGGTACAGCACGAAGCCACATTGTGTTTGGACGGACCCTCGCTAGCTCGATTGTAACATAGAAATGAACATTTCGATGTGTGGCGCGATGAGGAATGTTTTGTTATACATACCGGAAAGCGCTTGCACTACTGAAAGTCGATCGAGTTCTGTGAATTGGGTTTCTACCACAGCGTCGATGGCATAGATGATCAATCGATCACTGCCTGATGGCTAACGTACTTGTCCGGATGTCCGAGTGTCGGAGCCCGAGCCAACGAGCAAAAATTTCACGCTGCCATGACGCTGGTGATAATGGTTACTTTAGCATAGGTCGTTTAACCAAATATCTGGTTTCGGGCAAACCTTGGCACATGTAATGATACAGAAACGCTCGAGAACCAACACGACTTTATCGTAGCCTGGCGTTTAGCTGCAGTCAGACTTACTAAAATTCCACTTGGCCGGTCACCGGTCAGATCTAAGGCCCCATGACGTAATATCTTCTGCATCAGAAACATCAAGTAGGCCTTTGTATTCACGCGTCGTCTAAGCCAAGATGAGAGAAAGGGAAATAATATTCGTTAGTTCAGATCTGTGAGAACTAGTGGTTATCGAGAGTGAGAGATCTGAGGAGGAGAAGGAGGTAGTGAGATGCGAACGAATATTACTTTCGGGGAGACAAGACAAGACACGGGGTGTTGAGGTCTTAGATGAACGAATCAAGGGTGGGTTGTTTAGTTTGATTCGTTTTGTGTGTGGGAAGGTCTGGCAAAGCCAGACCAGTGCAGGAAGGCAGGGGTCTGGGCGAGGCGCGTGGATCCCGCGAACTCCGAAAAAAGCAGCCTGTGCTCGTGGGTGCGGAAAAACGAGAGAGCGACAGGCAAAAGAAGATGGGCGCAGAGAAGGAGGAGAAAGTGCGGCGCCGATTCTCAAGTTGAGACCTTTTGACTAGGGAGAACTGTGATGAATATTGATGTGAAGCACACCGAATGTGAATCTTCATGTGACGGCTTACAAAGGCCATGTTTCGTACGTCCGCGTCAACGCTCGCAAGCTCGCAATCCGCTTGAAACGGCCACACGCTCAACTTCCGACGCGTGACAGCATTGATCATGATAGATGTGACGGCCCAATACTTGAAGCTTGAGCTGGCACCCATGCGAGGCTCACTACTATCCCTCAAGTACAGATTATTGTAACTCTAAAAGTCTGCATGGCAGCAGAAATTTTGGCAGATGCGTCCGAATACATAATGATGGTGTCCTTGACTAGCTTATCCGATACAATGTCATTACTCTCATTCGAAGAACTCCACGATCTCAAAGGCCATTGGTCGATCTTTAGGGTTAACGGATAAACATTTCAATGAATGCTCCTTGTGTGCCTCTTTAACACCATTGATTTGACGGAAGGGTTCTATTCCTGAGACTCTTGCTACAATAACGTGAAACGGTTGCATTAGCCAGCGATAAGGCACATGACCGCACAACAGCTGCACGATGTCAGCAACACAACTTACATGCAATCGAATGGGAGTCCACACACCTGAAGCATGATGCAACCATATGAGTAAACATCTGCGGCCCCGGTGGGCATCACCCGGACTCCTCCTTGTTCAGGCATAGTGAGCATCTCGGGTGCCATCCACCGCACATGACCTGGGTGGCAATCATCGAAGGGAGAGTTTTGTGCTTCCATAAGGATCATCGAGAGACCGAAGTATGCAAGACAGAGGTTCCCATCGTTGTTAATCAGAACATTGGTCTGTAGATTGTCGAGTTGTCATCCTGAAACATCATAAATGCAAATTTTTTACACGTACACTTGTCAAATCGCCATGAACCACTCCTCTGCCATGCACTAACAAGTATATGAGCACGTCAGATCCAAACACTGAAAAAACATAGATATACAGTAGTCGAGGCCGGCTGCGATCTGTCTTAACTGAAGACCCATCAGGATTTGTCCTGTTTTGCGAGATACGGTGCGTACCATTCTCAGTTTATCGGCTTTGGAAAGAATATGTCCCTGTTTCAGGTAGCTATCGAGCGACCCATTTTCCGTCCACGGAGAAACTAGTGCCGGAAGTAGCCCGAAGCCCTCTGTAAGGATCATACATTCTTTACACGCCGCTCAAGCTTCCAAACGGAGACGCTCGAACGGACCATGCGTTCGAAGTCGTCCACGTGACTCAATGATGCGAAGAGCGTTACTCTTCGTATCCGAGTCACGCGGATACATCCCTCTCCATTCTCTTTCATTACCTTACCTTGTGCTCACACTTCACGATCTCCTTGTCTCACCGAAGTATTTTCACCTCACCATATGCTCTTTGTTCTCGTTCCGGCCTAGTCAAGCATTCGAAAACGTATATATACCGCTCATGTACACTCATACCTACAGCGAATCCTAGAGTCAGATCCCCGCTCCAAGTACGACCGAAAGCCTCATAGAAAGTCTCAGTCTCAAACGTCTAACTATCCGTCTCTATTCTTGTCTCGTTTTCCGCATCGTTTTGTTCACAATTCCCCGTCGAACTCACACTCAGCCTTACATATTTTGGAGCCCACCGCGAGGGAATTGTTCTTGAACGATCCCTTGCACCACAAGATTGATTCGCTGATCTATTACTGATCTTCTAGTCTTTCTCTTAGCATTCGGTCATTCGACCACCCCTTTCACCATTTCAAAGTATTATCACCCCAACACACAGCTACGTCTTGAGCAAGACAAGCTGCCTGTGCTGGCCCCATCGAAAAACACCATACCGCCAAAGAAGCGCCGAAACCGCGCTAACACATATAACGCTCCTACCACTCCCTCTACTTCACTCATACCGTCTCCTGATATACCCATCGTCACTCCGACTCGCCTAAAAACAGAACACCGCACTAGAATTGTTATAGACTCCTCCGAAGGTCGAACGGAATCCTCTCTATCTGACGACAATACTGTAGGCCTCCCATCGCGCTCAAAATCCCCCTTCCCTGCTATATCTACCCAACCCACGTTCGTTCTTAGGCCGGCTATTTTCGAACCGGAAACGCCCACACTCCCTGCAATATCGATCAACCCAGTTGTCAACGAAACACTACCTTCGAATACCCTCCCCCCTCCTATCCCCAAGCCTGAATTCGTCTCTCAAAAGTCCCTGCCACCCAAGCAAATATACCCTACTGCTCCCGCTCAAACTCAACTGCCTTCTGTTCAGTCTCAAACGCTCCCTGTCCAAACCACCATCCTTCCCCCTCAGAAAACGACCCCGTCGATAAACGCACCAATCATGTCTACTAAAGGAACCGCGGGTATGCCTGGCCCTGGATCTACCAAGGCACCATCATTCAACGGCGAAACATCCGAACTCCTGGAATTCTTCGAAATCTTCGAAGAACTGGCTTTGTCTTATTCCCTCACTGACGAGCAGAAATGCAAAATGATCGTTCGGTATACGGACCACGGTACCAAACAATTCTGGATCACGTTGATCGGATATGAAAGTAAGGATTACGGGGTATTCAAACAGAGTATCTTGGCCAAGTACCCTCGAGCGAAACGGGGATTACGCTATACGCTCCGAGACTTGGAACGCGTTGTTCTTAACAGCGCCGATTCTGAACTCACCACAGAAACCGAACTTCATCAGTACTACCGTCAATTTCGTCCTATTGCTGTCTGGCTAGAGGCCAACTCAAAAATCACGGCTCGTGAGCGCGATCGGTATTTTTGGCAAGGACTGCCCCACTCAGCACGAAAGGCTATTGATCGACGTCTTGAGCTAACGATACCTGGTTACACGCGGAATGAGGCACCGGACTTTGACAAAGTCCTAGAGGCTGGGGAGTTCGTCTTTTCAGATGATGCGTTTGATACTGATTTAAACGAACCCATTGCCAATCGCCTCAAGACGATAAGTGGGACCCATGGATCTAGATCCAAGCCATCACGTCTGGATTGGGACTCTGATGAAGAAGAGGAACGAAGAAATGTGCGACGGGAAGTACAGACAAAACGTGTCGCTTTTACCCCTCCGCCTTCTATTCCTGCCAGATCAACCAGAGACGAAGTCGATGATCTAGCTCGAAAGATGCACGGGCTCGATATTGCAGATGCAGCTTATGCTGTTTGCTATACTCATCTTGCTGGTCTAATGCCGACTGCAGCTCAAGCTTGGCCATCCCCGAAATCGCGTCACCTTGTCAGTGCCGCACCAGCTCAAGCTCCCCTATCATACCTTCCCCTCCCTCCCCTTCCATCCTCGTCTAGCCACCAAATGGGCCCTACATGTTTTTTCTGTGGTGGTCCCCACGTCATGCGTGTCTGCTCGATTGCTGGTGAATATCTACGGGCGGAACGAATCATCCGAGACGGGCAGTTCTTTGCCTTCCCGGACAAGTCCCGTATACGACGAAACGGAAATGAAACCTTTCAGCAGGTGATTGATGCGAGATATGCCATGCCTGTCTCTTCGACTCCTGCCACTGGACCCAATGCTATTCCAGTAAACAACCCTCAACGTGACGCAGCACCCCAACCAACCACTGAGATCCCCTCCTCCGCTTTCATATCCGAGTCATACTTCCTACAGTGTGTTCCGGTAGCGGAGAATCACGCAGTCATAGTCACGGTCGAGGAAGAGGACAAAGAGACCCCTGCAGACTCAAATGTTAACGCTATCACGCGGTCGAAGGCTAAGGAAAGTCTCACCACTACCCCCAATTTCACCACTACCCCCAATTCGAAGGAAGATCCATCCCTGCCACGTCTTATCGAAGCAATCCCCAAACTTCCAGATGTAGTGACGAAGAAACCCCCAGCTTTCTCTTACGAGTCGAAGGCAGCCATGCCCAACGCCACCCAGCGTATCTACAAGACGATCCTGGAGATGGTAGTGCCCAATATAACGGTATCTGATCTCCTCGCCGTTAGTCCAGACCTACGAAAGGAAGCAGTAGAGCATTGTCGTACGCACCGAGTTCCCGCACCCACCACAGTCGTTTCAACAAATGCCCTCACCTCTGCCATCCCTCCCCCTCAGGTCGAACATGCCACGCCTCTCCGTGAACTCCGTGTTACACTCAATGGAGTCCATTCAGAGCTAGGGCTGCTCGATGAAGGTTCCGAAATTGTCGTTATAAGGGAAGATATCTGGAGGAAGACCAACGCACCTCGGAACCAGGAGATTCGAATGCGGATGCAGACGGCGAATGGAGGAGCCCAAGAGATGGGAGGATGTGTCGAAATGTTAGAAATCGAGGTCGAAGGAATCAAAAGCTGGGCACATGCTTACATCGTGCCTGATGCACCCTACCGTCTCCTGTTAGGACGACCCTGGCAAAAACTTGTGCGTTTATCCAAGTCCGAAGATGCGGACAAAGTATATATTACTATCCAAGACCCTACCAACGACTCAAATGTCCGCACCATCGAAACGTCCCCTCGTCCATGGCCGCATCCATCCCTTGCCCTCACTGCTGCAGTCCTTTCCATCCTACCAACCAGCTCGACGGATATATATCACACCATCAAACCAACAAGCTTGACAGACATACCCTCCTACCAACAAGCTCGATGGATATCTATCACGCCATCAAATCACCCACCTTCCTTGAGCATTGTAGCACCCATCCCCATATCTCGTCTCACCTTCTCCTCCTTTGCCGAATTCCTTCTTCAGGCGCATTTCAATATTGATCCAGCACGCCGAACTTTCGCTTACAAGAAGGTCGCAAACAAAGTCAAACCTGTAGCTACGACTATGCCAGCACATGCACGTATCGTCCGTCGATTCCCTGAAAATCCACTCCTCTCACTTTCTTCTTTATCGACTACTCCCCCTAAATTCCTACCTGGAACGCGGCTTACTCAAAATCGAATGGACGAGCTCGGCATCTTTCAAAATGAATTTCTGTCGGCCGAAGAACAAAAGCTTGCAGCACACGTTCTAATGAACAATGAGTTAGCGTTGGCTTGGGACGAGTCGGAGAAAGGTCGTTTTCGGGATGACTACTTCCCTCCCGTGATTATCCCCACCATTGAGCATGTACCTTGGGCACACCGTCAACCTCCCATTCCTCCTGGTATCTGCGACGAAGTCATTAAACTCATCAAATCAAAAATCGCATCCGGAGTTTACGAAGCTTCAAACTCCTCATATCAGTCTCGTTGGTTCTGCGTGGCAAAGAAGAGTGGAGCCGTACGAATCGTCCATGACCTCCAGCAGCTTAATTCCGTCACGGTGAAAGACGCAGCCACCATGCCCTATGTAGAACTTTTCGCAGAGCAATGTGCAGGCCGAGCCATATACACAATGATGGATCTCTTCGTCGGATTTGATCATCGTGCCCTAGCAGAAGAGTCCAGGGACATCACCACATTCCAAACACCACTCGGAACCTTTCGACTCACTGTTTTGCCTCAAGGATGGACAGATTCACCCGCCGTATTCCAGAATGATGTTGCCTTTATCCTGCAAGATGAAATTGAAATCGCCCCGAACTTCCAGGATGACATTAATGTTCTTGGCCCTCGCACCCGTTATGAGAAGGGAGATGGGACTTACGAGGTGCTCATTGAAAACCCTGGCATCCGTCGTTTTGTTTGGGAACATTGCCTCGACGTCAATCGAGTACTCCATAGGCTCAAACACGCTGGAGCTACCGTATCGGCAAAGAAATTGTTTCTGTGTGTCCCCAAAGTTATTGTTGTTGGACAGCAATGCACGTATGAAGGCCGCATCCCTGACGAATCCAAAGTCTCAAAAATCATTCATTGGCCCCCTTGTACCACGAAATCAGAAGTTCGCAGCTTCCTTGGAACAGCAGGGACCGTTCGCAATTGGATTAAGGACTACGCACTCATTACTCGACCTCTCACAAACCTCACGAAGAACAATGTCGAATTCAATTGGGACGATGAAGCTCAAGCAGCCATGAAGATACTCAAAGAAGCCGTCATCCATTCATCAGCAATACGTCCTATCGATTATTCCTCGCCCCTCGAAGTAATTTTAGCAGTAGATTCATCTTATATCGCTTGCGGCTGGATCCTGTACCAACTTGATGCTGAAGGTCGACGTCGTCCCGCGCGTTTCGGTTCAATTACTTGGAACGAGCGAGAGTCTCGCTATTCACAGGCGAAAATCGAACTTTATGGTCTCTTTCGTGCTCTCAAAGCTGCTAAAGTTTGGCTCGTAGGCCTCAAGTCCTTCACCGCCGAAGTCGACGCAAAATATATCAAAGGCATGCTCCATAATCCAGATATACACCCCAACGCTGCAATCAACAGATGGATCGCGGGAATCTCATTATTTGATTTCAAACTGAAGCACGTACCAGGATCGAAAC
Source organism: Suillus subluteus (assembly GCA_016647755.1). Classification (NCBI taxonomy): domain Eukaryota; kingdom Fungi; phylum Basidiomycota; class Agaricomycetes; order Boletales; family Suillaceae; genus Suillus; species Suillus subluteus. The sequence continues at coordinate 72,261 of JABBWI010000196.1, read as the reverse complement.
ACGCCGGTCCTGATGGTTTGTCCCGTCGTCCCTGGACACCTGAGGATGAAGGAGACCAGGAAGAGACGTCAGAAGATGTAGATGAGTGGGTTGATGAGATTTTAGGATGTGGAATATGGGTAGCGAAGGAAGTGGACGATGAATGGCCTTCCCGCATCAGCTCACTCGTTCTGACAACAGCAGGCACCTCTCACATGTCCGACTCCCACATTCCCTCGACAGAAACCTTCACGCGTCTGGATAATGAACTTCATGATATCCAAATCTACCTAGAAACCCTTTCTGTCCCCTCAACTACTTCCAGCAAAGATCGCTCACGGCTCGTCAAACGCTCATCCCAGTTTTTCATTAGAGGCAATCGTCTATGGAGAAAGGAGTCAGGAGGACGGCATCGGCTTGTTATATTCACGCCAAACCGTATTCGCATCCTCCATGAAACTCATGACTCACTCGGCCATAAAGGTTTCTACTCAACTCGTCGAACTATAGCAGACCGATTCTGGTGGCCATCCTTAGACCACGACCTCCAATGGTACCTGAAGACATGTCATCAGTGCCAAACTCGCTCCATCACTAAAGTCGTCCTCCCGCCCTCTATCACTATGCCAGCCTCCCTTTTTCAAAAAACACATGTGGACACTATGTTCATGCCGACGTCACATGGATACGACCGTATAGTCCAAGCTCGTTGCTCCTTGTCTGCTTGGCCAGAGTGGCGCATGCTCAAAACAGAAACGGCACGCACCCTGGGTGCATTTTTATTCGAGGATATACTTTGTAGATGGGGCGTGATTGAAGAAATCGTAACGGACAACGGGACGCCGTTCATAGCAGCAGTGGACTGGTTGGCAAAGAAGTATGGGATCCACCATATTCGAGTTTCAGCCTATAACTCCCAGGCGAACGGAGTCGTCGAACGCTCGCATCGAACTATCCGGGACTCCCTTGTTAAAGCGTGTAACGGCGACATCACACAATGGCCAAAAATCATTCCTCATGTGTTCTGGGCCGATCGAGTCACTACACGAAAATCCACTGGTCATTCCCCATTCTACCTTGCCCACGGAATAGAGCCCTTGCTTCCCCTTGATCTCGTCGAAGCCACCTTCCTGCTCCCTGATATTTCTGCGCTAGTACCAACCTCTGACCTTATCAGTTCACGCGCTTGCCAACTTTTAAAACGAGACGAGGACCTTGCAGTTGCTCGCGAACGACTTGTCAACAGCCGTTTTGCATCCATCCGAAACTTTGAGAAACGTTTTGCAAACACAATCCATGATCATAACTTTCCCCCCGGCTCTCTTGTCCTAGTCCTCAACAAGAAGATCGAAGCCGCGTCGAACGCAAAATGTAAACCACGCTATTTCGGACCCATGGTCGTTGTTTCACGATCAAAGGGCGGTTCCTATCGTCTTGCAGAAGTCGACGGCGCCATTTCTAAGCTCAAATTCGCAGCTTTTCGACTCATACCTTATCATCCTCGCTCCCCGACTTCTCTCGACGTCACCCAGTATCTCGATATCGAAAACCTCGCCGGGACCCTCGCAAACGAAAATTAGATGCGTTTTCCATTTCTCTTTTCTTCTCGTTTTCATTTCTTGAATTTTTTTTCGAACGACTCAACTATGATACTACAATTTCTTTAGTTTGAAGATCGACCGAGGATGGTCGATATTTGAAGTAGGGAGGTGGTGTAAGGATCATACATTCTTTACACGCCGCTCAAGCTTCCAAACGGAGACGCTCGAACGGACCATGCGTTCGAAGTCGTCCACGTGACTCAATGATGCGAAGAGCGTTACTCTTCGTATCCGAGTCACGCGGATACATCCCTCTCCATTCTCTTTCATTACCTTACCTTGTGCTCACACTTCACGATCTCCTTGTCTCACCGAAGTATTTTCACCTCACCATATGCTCTTTGTTCTCGTTCCGGCCTAGTCAAGCATTCGAAAACGTATATATACCGCTCATGTACACTCATACCTACAGCGAATCCTAGAGTCAGATCCCCGCTCCAAGTACGACCGAAAGCCTCATAGAAAGTCTCAGTCTCAAACGTCTAACTATCCGTCTCTATTCTTGTCTCGTTTTCCGCATCGTTTTGTTCACAATTCCCCGTCGAACTCACACTCAGCCTTACACCTCGGTAATGCCATGAAGGATGAGAATATTGTCATGTGCCAAAGTGACTCAAACATAAGAGTCGAGACGAATATTCTGTTTGTTGGGCGAACAAATCCAAAATCCGTGAATAAAAGTCTTCCAGTTACTTCTTGTACTCACCTTCCTGGCCCTGTTCACCAGCAGTTCATCATTTCCTTGAGGAATCCTAACCGATTTGACCGCAACCTTGAAGATCGTGGATATGGTGAATCCTCGCCTATTCGCGCACTTACCTTATACGTCCCGGATGGTCGACACCAAAAACACTTCCAGACATCGCCGAGCCCTCCTGTTCCACGGGGGAACGCCTCAATATTTTTGACTTCATCTTTAGGAATATAGGGCGGCTTTCTTTCGAAATCCATTCGGTAAGGGATCTTTGGACTGTCATTTCTCTTCTATTGAGGGTAATCTGTGACTACTCTTCACACTGAACGCAAGTATATGAACTTACCACAGACCTTCGAGAAACACGATTACCCATTGCAAATTGTATCAGCCACGCAGCGTTCTGGTGAAAGGTAGCTGTGATGGCGTTGTTCAAGTAGTTGGTTTTGCAGTTCAGAAAGGGGTGGATTTGGCAGTCTACTCATGACGTCGTATATGCACACAGTGACAAAGTTTTAGGGGACAAGTCTCGGCCGGAAAGTGCCGGGAAACACGTCTACTGTACCTCTGTGTATGGAGGCAACCGTAACGCGTCACAGGACCTTGGTTGCGTTGCTAATTTACCCCGCCGTAACGCGTCACAGGGGGTCGGTTGCTAACTGTAAGTACATTGTAGAAATCAAAAAATCCGCCGCAAAAATGATTAAAACTACTTTTTCGCCGCTGTGTCAACTTCCTGCTCGTTTACTAGTGCCCATATATTGTCATTGTCTCCTACTCGGGGGGTCGAGCGGAAGAACTGTTTTAACAGCTCAGCAAGATGATGGATGCGAGAGATCAGCTCTGAGGATGGGCCCTGTTGAACCATTATTTGATACGGACTGACAATGTACACTGCAGTTAATCAGTAGTCTACTCGTGCTAAGTCGAAATTCCCCTCCGCGAGAGTTTGAACCCGACGCCACTCCGACATACGACAGGGACGTTGGTTGCTATTTTGTTCCGATGTCACGGGCAATCAGACAAGGTTGCTAACTTTGCAACTGTGGCGGTGTGTCACGCACAATTCACGGTTGCCTCCATACACAGAGGTACAGTATGGCATACTCGGACCGAAAGTTACCAGCTGTGATGCATTGATGAATTGATGACCCGTACCCAACCCACAATTGTCGCATCCATTACTGCTACTTACGGCCTGCAGATGAGTCCGCAGGATCCTAGGGGTGTCATTGAGCAAGTCTGAGTCTATCCCATCAATTTGTGTAAGTCCCGTTGACAATATCAATATCTTAGTACTTCCTACAGGTGCAATACTATGTCGAGACGTAATACAATGCAATGTCCTGCTAGCCGTCGCCCTACGCTGTCAGGTAGCTATCCCTATATCACCCTCGCTATGCGCTCTACAAAATCCACACCTTCTTGCGAAATCGCCTCCTTCCACACTTCATCATATTTCTCCTCTCCAATACACTGCATCACGGTCTCCGCATGATACCCGGAAGCAAACGCAAGATAGCACACCACCACCGACATCACATCAACTGTGCGATCTGCTGGTGCGACAACGAGTAGCTGGACGTTGAAGCGCGGAGGCTGCTTTGGAACGGAGCGGCTCGAATACGGCATGATTAGGGAAAGGTAGTCCCGTGCTGCAAGGAGCTGAGAGGCGCGGAGCGCTGTGTAACCTTGGCTTCTCCCCTGCCTCGGGCACTTGAGTGTCAGCTTCTGCGTCCTCAGAACACCTTCCATCATTTCCTCGCTCCTGGAGCCTGATCCTGCAATGTCTTCGACAGGCTCTATTTGCAGGATGTGGCTGAAGGGCACGCCAGCTTCTGCACAAAGCGTGTCGACTTCATGTGCGTCGGCTGATGCGACGTACAGACACTCCATTATTTCTTGCAGGTGATAACACCTAGAAAAATATTCCAACGGTGCGTCATAGTGGATCAAGTCATGCCACTCGGGATGCATTCCGCGTGGTGCCACCTGGGTAGTGGGTGTGTGGCGTGCCACTGGGCCATGAGAGAGGTGTTTTAATGTTGTTTGAACTGTGAGTCGGATAGAGCAGCGCTCTCGGAGTGGTCGATGTGTTTGGACAGGGGGATGAATATCCAACGCGGGTGTCAAATCATTCGTTGACGTCATTACGAGAATTGGGACGAGTAGGGTGTATGAAATTTGATGGAGACCGTTCGGATGATGTGCAAATTCACAAGGAGGAGTAGCAAACAACGCTCGCGCATTTTATCCTTTGAGAGGTGTGGAAGTTGTGGCTCGGTCCACATCCCATACATCAACAAAGTGGGAACAATGTCCTATATCGACCAGACTCGCCGGATGGTCGCTGCCTCAAGAGTACTGAGTCATGCACATGTTTGGAAGAAGTATACTGTGGATTTGAAGAAAGAGACTCGTACCATCGATACAAGTATACTGCTAGTCCTTAGTGTTGCTGCGAGGTTAAGCTGCCACAAGTTCGTTCTTACCTCAATGATCTGGAAGCTCAACTGAAGCTTTGGTTAAGGCCCGTTAAGCCGTGAATCGGATAATCTGGATTACATAATAAACTCATGACATCCACCTTCACGCCAGTACTACTAGTGTCCACTGTCGAGTAATTATTAACACCAATTACTTGTAGTTCCAGGGCACGACCTGGTGAGACACTCGCAACTAATCCGCTCTGCTAGTAGCACGCTTTTGTCTTTCTAAAACTATGGCTTTATCATCTTCATCCATGAAAGACTACGAGATATTCATGTCCACGGTCCAGAAGCCGCCCGAACCAGAGCAAAGCTTTGAGGTTTGCCATCATATTAATTACCCGTCGCTTCGACTCAATATACTACACCGTCATCAGGAGATACGCGTGAAGGACTACGTCAAAGCATACACAGCGACCGGTCGACCACCAGCACCAGTCCCAGATCTACCAAATACCCCAAATGCTAGATATGCACTCGGCTTACCACCGATATTTTCTCCCATTCCAATAGAATCGACTACGAGCATCAGCTCTACAGGCACTGTGGCCGAGAAGACCATAACAAACCCCAGTGATCTGCCCACCATCCAAGTATTTCAGGCGACTCAAACACCAATCGAAGGGCAGTTCCAGAGCATTACAGCACAGCCTACTTTTAGTTTATTCTCCTATGAGGTATGTAGTGATAATATCGCGCACTCGCGGCCTATTTTTCTTCATTGCTCCAGCCACCGGCTCAGGAATATTGACGACCGCCTATCGAATCCAGGAATTGCGGCTTTATGCATATCTTTCAGGGAACATCATGCCTCCGACCCCACTTCCATCAGAGACACTCTCTTCGGACAACGCGCCAACACAGGTCGTCCATCCATTTTACGCCAATGATTCAGCAGCAACCGCGTTCGCGCGTACCAGTGTGGGCCCTGACGCTCCAGATGCCTACATGAGCATCACAACGTCTCTCAAATTCAACAAACATTCATTCGAGGTATATCTCCCTATTTCTGAAGTGTTCCTTGCGGGTGCTCTCATCTTGGATTTCTGCGCTTTAGGAACTACGGCTAGCACACCATCTTTCTGGCAAGGAGCTTACCTCCATCGAAATTCCGACACGTGAGTCTCTAGAGTTAGAGACAGACGAAATCGATAATGTTTTTGGTAGCTGCCCAGGGTAATATTCTGGGGTCAAACCAAGGCCAAATCTCCGCAACTGTACCTGCCCCGGCTCCTCCACTCCTCCTTGGACGCCCCCGTGGCGAAACAATACGATAGCGAAACCTTCACATTCTTTTTGAGCTTGGTTGTTGTTTGTGTCACTTACCGTATATCATCATCGTTTCGTGCTATCATCGCTTCGTACTTGTACCACAGAATGTTGTTGTTCTGGGGAATGATCGAGAGGTTTAATGTATGCAACATGTATTCGAGTCAAATTAGGTTTTTGGGGTGTATTGGTTAATTCATCATTGACTTCTCTGCTTATACCGCGACTTGCTCAATCCTCTCAGACGAAGATTCAAAGTCACATAATGATTCTTCGAGCACTACATGACCTACATAAGTAGTTCGCGTGCCTAAGCTTCCTCTTAATCAAAGGAAACGCTGACTGGATGGGAGAATTCGTTAACTTGACACGAGGACCAACTGACGCAACACGCCCTTCATTTCCCACTCTCAGTACGAGCGTTTGTGTTCTTCATGTGGTACCCTCAATTTTTGTTTGACTGTCGGATGATCAGAGGCCATACAGACTCGACCCAGAAACGAAACGAACGAAACGACAGTGCATTATCAAGTGGTTGATCTTACGATGCAACAAGTCAGAATTAGAGGAATGGAGTGATGAGCTCTTGTGTACGTGTAGAAGTTGTAGAAGTAAGGAGTAAGGAACGTTTGTCGAACTTTGGGAACGCATTACAAGTGAATAAAGTATAGCTGGTAGGAAATTTTTAGTGGCCTGTAAGAAATGGTGACACTAGTGGGAAGCACCAAGGTCCAGAATGATTGCTCGTGTCGTATGTGCAGTCAATGTGGCTCCTTTACGCTCACTGGATACAGACGCCCAATGACCGCCGGAGTCCATGATCCTGACGCAACAAGGCAATACTACCATGCTAACACAGGGAAAAGCCCATTCTCTGGCAAGAGACGAGCATCCATGAGCCATATCTACAGGGAACAACAGACATTAGGTCACAGACAAGGCAATATGAAAGGATACGAACGTTATACAGGTGGTAGTTTGACTGGTCACAAATCCCGTCGTGAAGGAGAAAGTAGCGTAGTCCGACCCAATAACCGATAGACAAAGAAAATGCTGCAAGGAAACCCCAGGCTCGAAAACGAGTTAAGGAAAGTAGCGAAAGCACACAAAACATATAGATGCGAGATCCTTCGGGCGCCACAATCAGCAGATTTCATCGCTATTGACGTTAGCAACATCCTGCGCATGAATTGTCAGAAGGATGACAAGCGCGCTACAGGAGATCGCTTTTATGCTCGTTCCGTCAAGTGAAGATTCTCCTGCTAAAACATAAAATATGTTCAATGAAATTTTACCCTGAGAGGCTGAATGTGACTTACATAGAATCAACGAACATCCGACTCCAGCAGTCACATAAGCCGCTACATTGCATAAATTTCTGAAAATGGGATGCTGACCGTGGCGAAGATTGTCGTGAAGGATCATAAGCACAGTGAACACCCCGCTAGTTATGAACAAATTTAAGCTGAAAATGGATGAAAGGCCCAAGCAGAAAACCAGGAGAGTCCAGCGCAAGGTACGAGAATCCTCAACACTAATGCGCCCGGACGGTAAAGGGCGCCATGGTTTATTCACGATATCCTCATCAGCAGAGTAGGGTTGGTAAGAGACGTTGAATTGGAAGAGATGGAACCAGAGCCAGCACACAGTGCATGCCAGGGCTAGCGGCTCGGGACGAGGTGATACAACGGTTGCAAATACGATCTACCACAAAAATCAGTGTCGTGCGGTAGTAGTCGTTGACGGAATGAATATTAATACCACTGGAAAAATGAGTGTTTTGAAGTCGGATTCTGTGAAAAGCCAAGCAGCCTCGCAGTGGCGCCGCGCACTACGCAAAGTGGTGGCTGTGAAGCTGGACATGAGTGTTACTGTGTTTCAGCTTCTGTAGCATTAAATAGTTTGAAAGGATAGTTCTTGTCAATTGAATGGATCTTCGGTTCGCGGTCGTTACATTTCGCATACTTAACCGTAATGGCGACCTCTGGGCGTGGATACCACTGGCACTAGGTACCTGTGTACCGCAACAAACAAAGGAAACTGTAATTAAAACCTGGCAGCGCCCTATTATGGGGTCAGGGTATAGTACGAGAGGGGTCCGCGTTTGAGATGATGTGATACACTTCCTCCTCCTCAAGTCCTCCTCACTCCACCTATCCATCTCCTCCGCTCTCCATCTCATCACCCTCTCTTCGTGGACACCGAGATAGCAATATGACACTGCACAGTGATTTTAAAAAGTTAAGGGTGGGTTACGTGTAAACACAACAACCGACTCATTTAGCGAGAACCATATTGCTTTCGTCACATGTCACGATCACATATACACAACTCAAACACCAAAGCTACTTCAAGTTAGACAGGTACGATGATCTCGACTCCCCCATCAGCTCTCTTCAAATCCACCGACCACGCCTTCGTCTCATCCACAGTCATCTTCAAATTCTCAATCCTAAGATTCAGCATCTCAAACGCGTCCAAACCCATAGGCAACCGCTTCGGTATATTTCCTCCCTGTACGACCTCGTACACAGTGCGTGTGAATTTTTCCGCGTCTCCTCCGAAGACTACGCCCTCTAGCATCTGACGCAACACGGAACCCGCAAAAGACTTGTCGGCGTATGCTGGATGCTGCGGTAATACCACTGCCCCTTTCATTCCGTTTGTGTGGAATGCCCCGGGTTCGATAATGCAGATCTGTTTTTTGTCGTAAGTACAAATTTATTGGTGAAGAGAACAACGTGCATTTATGTTCCAGGAAGCCGGCAGCTCTTTCGCAAGACCATCTGAGAACCCCTCCAGCGCTGTACATCAAAATTAAATACATCATCAGCACTTTCCACTCTACACGCATCCAGATTCCTACCATGTTTGCTGCAAACCCATCAGTATCATCTCAACTAACATCAAATTCAAACCGCACTCACGTCGCAGCATAATAACTCAACCCAGGAAGCGCATTAAACCCAGCAACCGAACTGAGCTGAAGAATCGTTCCTCCCTTGCCCGCTTCATTGACCTCCCTAAAAAATTTCACCGCAGCACGACTGACGTTTGTCGCGCCCCAGAAATTTGTATCAAAAAGCTCACGCGCTTTATCATCAGGCGTGCCTTCGATTTCTGTGATAACTCCATATCCCGCATTGTTGAACACTACGTCCAGCCGTCCGAACGCCGAACGCGTGCGCGCAAATGCTTCGTCGATGTCTTCTTGCTTCGTGACGTCGACTTTGAGCACGAGGAGCTTGTCTGCTGAGTATCGTGCTGCAAGATCTGATAGGACCTGTGGTTTACGGAGGGTTGCTACTACGATGTCGCCTTGATTGAGCGCGTATTCTGTCATAGATCTTCCAAATCCTGAGGACGTCCCCGTTACTGTGCGTGGTGCTTAGTATCGGTCGAATTACAAGTGAGTAGAGGAAACACTTACTGAACCAGACTTTAGGAGAGGACATTGTAGCTCGTTGATGAAATGATAGTTTCCCTGCCCTGGCTGTGGCTTTTATGCCATCCCATCGTTCACCAGGAATATCAGTCAGACACATTTGTAACTGGCTGTGACTTTTATGTCATCCCATCGTTCACCAGTCAGATACATTTGTAAAATCCGTTAATGCGTCAAAGAACTGACAGATCAACAGCTCGTATGCGCCGTTGAACGTACGTCACTTCGGCACCCTCGTCAATAGCTCGTCTTCGGTACTTTCAAAGAATTCATGTAGCCAATACTTGGTACTCATCATCTACTCGACCCATTACTGTACTCCGCAAGTCTCGGAATATAACTGACTAACGCTCTTCGGCCCCAGTTCATGGTCAAGATTATCCGACTACTTCGCGATTCGGACGTAGTAACTACTGATTTCCCCTCAACCCCAGGCTGAGGACGAACCTTGGCATTCACCATCAGCAGGAAAATCATAACGCTGGAGATACTATCTAGACATCATACTTCCGTGGACCGTGCTCGCGTTAGACGAAACTGCCTTGATACCACAGTTGTCCAACTTGATATGAGCTTACGGACTAGCTCAATCTCGCTGTCAATAGTCGAGAGCTCCTCACCTTACCTGATTAGAGCCGAAAGTGTCGGGGTGAGCACCACTCATAGATGGTATAGGATTGGTATGTATCTGGCAAGCACAAGCGTACTAAATAAATGAATTGAAACTCGTGAAAACCGAAGTTCCCGCAAGTAAACTTGGCTTTGCCACGTCAGTTGGCCCTACTGCTCATCTATTGTAAGCCACTCGAGAGGGGCAAGAAATAGCAGGGAACGTTGAAAATCGATGGTACAAAGACAGGTCATAGTATGAATATTTGTTGTAGGCGGAACATATGGTTATACACAACACAATGAGGGCCGACCGACTCAGATTAACGATAACCATAACACACTGGCATGCTAGTACTACATCAACATCTTCATGGGAAAATTGAACGTCGACTTCCATTAAATATTAAATCTTTGTCTGTCTGGGGTCATTTCATTTCAGATTATGCCAAGTGCATACATAAGTAGTCTGGACTCTCTAGGCAGACCGGGTCACCGAATCATTGAAATGGGAGGGTTGCTACAAGATTGCTACATAGACAACTGTAGTAGAAGGTAAGGGAAGGTTCACGCGCCTAACCCGGATCGGTTTCTATAAGCCCTCGGTTCTGGATTCCTGGCATTCCTGCAGGCCCATCACAGTCAGAACATGGACCCTGAGGCCTGAGCCGTTGCATTACAACGGATATCCCAACAGACCCTAGCCTAGTACCTTCGCAATAAAATAAAAGCGCAGAAAATAAGGCCCGTGCCACGAGGCAAGGTGAAAGTCAGCAGGGCCGGACCCTAATAGTTACAAAGACTTGGGAAACATAATGATTGGTACTACTGCGGGCGTCTCACAAGTGATATATATCATCCCACAGTACACCAATCCGTGAGTTATGATTGGGTCTTTGGTAGGCGTCACAGGGCCAGCCACTGGCACGCCATCGATTCGACTCACCGGCCCTTTACGAGGTGGAGGTATACTTTGGCTTAGAACATGCTTGTCCATGGATTTTGTAGAGTAGCTCTAATGAGCAATGACTTGAAAATTGTTATTTAAGAACATTACAAATAACCTCACAAAACCGCTGGCTGGAAGCAGACCAGTACCCCCAACACAAGTACGGTTTTGAAAGTAAACGAAGCAGAAAAGCTAGGGATAATGAACGAAAACGACTGGAGCCGTCATCATGGAAAGAGGCTACGTGTGAACCAAGGGAAAATCAACCAATACAGATGAGAACAACTTCTTCGAGCGCTATTTAAGCAGGCCACATGCCCAAGCTTCCTCCCAATCAAAGGAAACACTGAACTGGATGGGAGAATCTCCCAACTTAGTCCGAACACCGACGGACACAATATGCCCTTCCCCACTCTCGATGTAAGCGCTTATGTCCTTCGGTTCCCAGTAGGCCGAGTGTGGGGGATCGAACAACGTTAACAGTTCAACATCCACGTTTTCCTCGCTCAGAATCGTCTTCGCAGCGACCGTGAGCACGATTCGCGGCAGCACCAGCGAAACTGTTCGAAGGCGTTTGAACGAATTCCATGGGACGCTTGCCATCCACTCAGGGAGCGGGTATTTCCGATGTTCCAAGTCGTCGAAGCAGGGATCATAGGTAGGGAGCAGATGAGTTTCTGCTCTCGCGGGAGAGAGGAAGGAGAGGCGTGAAATTGAGGCGAGGAAAGCGGATCCCTCGGTAGTGCTTGTGAGAGGGCGCCATCGATTAAATTCCCCCACTAACGTCAAATTATTGGTGCGCCAAGGAGGAGGGACACGTTCTGGGTCATTGTTGTGGATGTGGGAGTTCCATGCGTACTCGAGGCAGCCATAAAGAAGCCACAGACTTTCAAAGTCTAGTGCGAGGGAGGGTGCAGATAGCAGCACCGGCGCCAGTAGGCTGAAGTCAGCGTCAAGCTCAGACGTGATAGATGAGGCAAAGTTGCTCTGCACGGGAGCTTGTGGGGGAGGTTCGCAGATTCGTCCAAACCAAATCCTGTCTACGCGACCAGCGTAATCGAAACGGAGGTCATTTCCTTCTAGAGCGAATGCTTGCTGCATGCGCAGAGTACGGACGAAAGCCGTGACGTTGGTATACTCCGGGAGCAATACTGTGCGCAGAAGTTCAGGAAGGACGGTGCGTCTGACGATTTTGGAGACGTGGCATAGTGAGAGGGCGGATGCATATGGATTCTTCGACGCATCGTCGCTAGTTTCGACGAAAGTAGGTCTTGCAGCGTGTGCAAAGATGAGGAGGATGAGCTCCGTGGAAAGATTTGCAAACGGAAATGGAGAGGTGGCTTGCATGATGGGAAAGAAGGGTGTGAAGCTGGTTAGATGATGCACAGATTTTGGTTGAGGCGCACCTTATAAACCAGTGATGATCCATATGTGGACTGTGGTCTGGGACAAAAAGGGTGTTGAACGCCAAGGGTCCACAGTCACTGCGGCGCACATTGTCCACAGCGGAGATATGCCAGCGCATCTGAGCAAATGTAGTCCACGGGTATTTATTGTTCCATTCGGTTGCGCGATCGCAGTACTGTGTGCTGTGGCAGACAGCTATGGCTGCGAGAAATTTACTTACTATCAGTGTCCACGAGAAAGTTCAAATTGGGCCTGGCCGGGGAATTCGGTTGATACAAAGTTACTGGCCGAAATAGGAAAGAACAATATGAAAATTGTGTCCGTTAGACTTCGAATTTGAAATTGTAACCTAATAAAGCCTTCCCTTTGTACACCCTTCCTCCAGTGAAAGCGTTTTACAAGCCTTCTGAAACAGCTTGAAACGCACGGACCTAAAAGTTACACAGCAATGTACTAGTACCTCATGTCCGTCAGCGTGGCCTTGATACCCGGTCGGAGGTGCTGCGTATGATGTTATGCCGGCTTGAATTGCTTGGGCGTATCGTGCCACAATACTGGTTCACTGTGACTATATTGACGAGCAAATTTGTGGATGATTATGAAGCTTTGGAGACGCTTTCATAGGAATTTGGACAAGTTTTTCAGAAAACCTTGCTGTGTGGCGTAGTTCTTGACAAAGCTTCCGTTATCTACATATTGTAAGGACAGCGTTTGATGCCGCGGAACCAATACACCTTGCTGTGGCGTAGTTCTTGACAAAGCTTCCGTTATTGTCTTGTGATGTACAGCTCACTGATCCATCAGCTTATGAGACCACTAGCGTACTCGAAATGGGTAATAGGTCCCTCCGTAATTCGTTGATTGACGACGCTTTGTACAGGTCCATCATGTGACATCGGTTGGCAGCGAGCCAAACATCTTGAGCTAATATGTCAATGCTATCCCCTGACGAGGGCTGTATGCAGTCTCTTCAGCCTATCGGACCTAGCCAGACCCACTCAGAGGGAGGACAGGCATAAAATTTGTTCGGTCTATCACTACACCGTGACAATTAACATGTCTCCGCGCTAACTTAAACACGGCTGATATGGTCGCCAGTCTAGCGCTTACTATGGATAAATCCGTCGATGAGCGCTTGAACGTTGGACCACATAAGAGTGGGTTTTGAGTTAGGCCCAGTGATTCGCATCGGCAAGTCTGGCGGCGATACTTGCGACTCGGAGGTTGCGCTTCATAGTAAACGATGTCCAGGTATCGCGCATGTTGAGCGGTAAATCAACAGAAGTTCCAGAACAGCCTTGCTTGCATTCCCTGCGACCCGATGGTTTACCTTGACCTTATACCGTCGGCAAGCCGATCCACAATATCACAGCAAGCGATGCAAAGATCCGAGAAAATGCGTGAATTTTCATAATTATGGGAACCCGATCCTATATAATAAACTATACAGCAGTCATTGCAAATGAGAAGAAAAACGCGGCAAGAGTCTATGAAGCAATCTGATGCGGTCCAAATACTAATCAAACAAGACACCCACCCTGCTGAAGCATGCAGTGAAGATTTTTTTCAACCTCTACGACTCCTACTAGACCGGCGTTTACAGGGGAAGGCGCTGCTTCTCACTCATGGAAGCGGGCTGAGCGACGACGTTCTATCGTGAACAAGAAAGAGGAAATGACAATTTGTCAGTACAGGCACGATACCAGGACCGACGTTAGAAAGGGTTCCATAATCGGGGTACTGACTCTGAAGTAAGTGAAACTGACTCACCTCGTCGTCAGCAAGGCGGATACGAGAGTTCTGAGCCTTGGCACGGGCGTTCTTGATGAATTTGGAGAGGATGAACATGCCGAAGAGGAAAACAGCAGCCAGAATGGCAAAGACAGTGCTGGAGATTGCGTTCTGGGAGCTATTGTGGACCCAGTCATCAGTAAGACCTGAGCTGCAAGCAGCGGCCCATTGCTTCTGGCTGGTAATGGCGTAGTTCTGGAACAGTGGTATTAAGTAAGAGCAACTTAAAAAAACTAGCGCAGGTGCCTACCTCGATCCTGTAGATGAATTCCGTTGCAGCAATGTCAGACTTGTGGCCGAAAGCGTGGTAGGTCTCGAAGTCGCCGCGGGTGCCGTTCTTGAACTTGATCCTGACGAAGTCACGGTCTTCAGGGGGAGGTCCGCGACGGAGCTCGAAGGCAAGAGCAGAAGCGTAGTTCGCTGTAGTCCTTGAGTTAATCGGCTAAATGCATTGAAGTGAGATCATACGCACGGATACCGGCAAGCTCAGGGTTCTCCTTAATCATCTCAAGCATGTGGAATAGGGAGATAAACGGCTGGTAGGAGGTCTCAACGAGGAGGAACTGTAGAGGATCGCCGTTGAATGCAATCCGCTGGAGGGAGTTCAAGACCGTGTGGAGGATCGTGCGGCCAGCCACTGAAGAAAATAAGATTAGTGGTGGACGGCGTACGTGAATTGAAATTGGCTCACAGTTACCAATACCACCGACATGCTTGTCCGAGAAGATGGCATTCTCGTGGAAGTCAGCAAAACCGCGAGCCTGCTCAACCAAGGTGGGGAGAAGGCGGTGAGCATAGGTCTTGTTGTGAGAGTGCCCAGTCGAGATGTAGTCGTAAATCTAGAAGAAGTTCAGCCCGACATCAGTAATCTGAGTTAGATGGCGACACACATTCCACTAAATCACAAAGGTAATCAGCATTTGTATCAAAGAATAAGAGACGTAACCTACAGCGTTCTCAAGAGTAGTAGGGCGGCCAAAAACGTAGTCCCTGACAGCACCGAAGAAAGGACCAGCAGCCTTTGCGGTTGCCTTGAACTCAGAAGACGAGTAAACCTTGGCGATGTGTTGCTCAAAAGCCTGCAGGTCATGGTGAGATCGCGGTTCCCCAGGTTTGAACCTTTGTATTGCTTACCGGACAGTCAACCCATGGCTCAAGGGACCTGTCGTTACCGGGATCGACGGTCTCGATGGGAACGTACTGGTAACCGCCAAGGGGAGCAATGACAGTGGTCTCGTTGGCAAGAACAATCTTGTTATCAGGGTTGGGAGGGAAAAGACCCTGGAGGAGAGCGACAGCAGAGTCAAAGATGACAGCACCCTCACCGCCAGCCTTGGCATGGACGTGGACCTCATGGGTGTCTACGAGGTCGGTTTTCATGTTCGCGATGTATGAAGGAGAAGACGAGGACATGTAGGTCGAACGAAGAAAGGATCCGAGCTGGTGAGACTGGACCTGTAGTGCAGGCTGCATTAGCTAGGGAAGTTACAAGCCGCATACCAGTGACTTACAACACCAAGAGCAGTGCTTTCGGTGTAGGAGCTCTCATAGGTCACAGGGTCCTGGTAGTACTCTGTGCGGTCACCATTACGGGCGATGATGAGAACACCAAGAACGTCAGTCATGTTGGTATTGGGAGTAGGTAGTCGGTGAGTGTGGAGGAATTGGAGAGGAGGAATGCTGCTGTTCTGTTGTGACAGTTGGAATTCTCGTCCTTAAATCATGGCAGAACTCCAGCCCCTGCGCCATGTATGCCTTGCACTTGTCACTCTAGATCACATTAGGTTAGCAAGGAGAAGGCTTGGAAAACGCAAGGAGGGGACAGCACGGAGTTAATGCATAGAAGCATGCAGAAAGCAGTATGATGGCCGTTCTGTAAATTGAAAACTGCATGCGTACAGTTGCTTCCTGACGGCGGTAGGGCCAGCTGGATACTTGAGTACTGAGTTGGCAATTGAGCGGTCCGCGATGCATCGACGAGCGCTCCAGCGCTGACTGTACCGGTGGCACGTGACAGCACGCACAGCAAGTACTTCTGGAATCAATTTCCGTTGAATACTCCACAGTTGCTTCACAGCTTCGTCCTTGCTCAGATCGTCACCGTAGGAGAAACTTCCGGTTGCACGACTTATCCTTTTCCCCTTCCCTCAAGTTGCAGCTTAGACTTTTTCGATTAACGATTTCGTATGTCTGAAGTTCCTCGAGATAACCCATATGATGTCTAATCTAACCGCACTGTTGATTCTTGAACACCAGTGCTGATCTTTCTATTCCAAAACTCGCCAATTGTGTCATATCATCAACCTTTCATCATGAGTTACCAGGATCAATGTCAGTATTCACATCTCTTATCTCTTTCGCATTCTAACCTCCTCAACAGCTCGATCAATCGAAGGAACTTGGGAGAAGCTTTCCCAGGTTGCTGTCAAGGGTGCCGAATACGACTCCCGTGAACGCCAGCCCCATCCAAAATGTCTAAAAGGGACTCGGGTGGACCTCCTCGACTTCATCTATGGGTTCTTAGACAAGAAAGATAAGAATCGACTTATCTGGCTGCACGGCACAGCGGGCGTCGGAAAGTCTGCTGTTGCGTTCACTGTGGCTGAAAAGATGAGAGGTCAGAAAATGACAGAGGAGACAAAAGTTGAAAAACGGCTCGGGGGAACATTCTTTTTCTCCCGCAAGCACACGAAACGCCGTACTACTGGTTATTTCTTTGTGACGCTTGCCTACCAGCTCGCCAGCAATTTTCCCAGCGTCCGAGGGTACGTGAACAGAGCTATCATTGAAAATCCGGCCCTTCTAGATCCTGACAAGTCTCTTCGGGATCAGATGGAGGCATTGTTTCTCCGACCTCTCCGGAAGCTTACACTCAGACTTCGCAATTGTCCGCCTTTGGTATTTGCTATCGATGCCCTTGACGAATGCACACCCGAATCACTCGAATCTGAGTCACTCGATGAACCCACCTCTGAAAGCGAGCTCGCTGATCTCATCTCCCTGCTTGGCGAAGCTCTTTGTGAACCTGATCTTCCCATCACCCACATTCTGCTCACGAGTCGCTCGGAAGAGCATATCCGCAAAGCCATGCAGACCGAAGAGATGCGCCCGCTGCTGTGTGAGATACCAGTGAAGATTTCAGGAAAAGGCGTTGCTGCCATCATCTCAATAGACGGCGCAGATGTTGACAACGACATATACGTTTTCTTGCAGCACTCGTTCAGAGAGCTGGGAAGTCGCCATCCAGATTTCCCACAGCCATCGGCCGATCAACTTGCACGGCTGGCGAGCCGAGCGGGGAGACGTTTTATTGTTGCGTCTACTATGATGAAGTTCATCAACGATCGAAACCATGATCCCCGCGATCAACTTCAGCTCATGCTCGAGCTAACGAGCGAAATGCTGCCAGGGACGGAGGTGTACAAGCTCTACGACCGCATCCTCTCTACGTGTGCCGACCCGACGCTAGCATATCTACACTTGTCTGTCGTTGCTGCCCTCGCAGACCCACTTTCAATGTCGCAGATCTCAAAACTTCTTGGCCCTGGTCATGGCAGGGACGTCGAGACGGTGCTGACGCAACTACGGTCTATCATCAATGTTCCCACTGACGACAGTCTCCCCGTGAATATCTATCACTCTTCCGTTCGTGACTATGTTTCCCACCGCTCAAACTGCAGCCTCCGTCAAGTACAATACATCATATCACCGCACTCCCTACTCGCTCTTTCCTCTTTCCGCTTGATGATGCGGGACCTTCCAGATCGCACGGCCCTCCTAGATGCGCTTTCAGAATTGAAGAAGCACAGCCAAGCTACGCAATCCCAGGACCCCCAGGACTTGAAAAACTCATTATCCTTCATCGTCCAGCCACCAGAGCCACTGCAGGTTCTTATAGGTCTGCTATGGCTTCGTGGCCATCATGGCTCGGAGTTGCAATTCTGGCTAGAGACCCTTGATGGGCATGCCTGGTTGCAGACTCGGGAAGGGAACGATTGGATGCTGACTGACGGGGGGAGTCAATGGTTATCGACCGAGGGGGGAAGGGATTGGTTGCAGACCCCGGGCGGGCTAGACTGGCTACAGACTCCAGCCATGAAAGTCTGGGTGCGGACCCAGGATGGGTTAAAGTGGCTACAAACTCAGGCCGGGTTAGAGTGGCTGCAGACCGAGTACGGACGAGACTGGCTGCAGACCGAAGATGTGGATGGCTGGGTGGAGACTCAAGGTGGACGACAATGGCTGCAGACGCCGGATGTACGGGAATGGCTACTGACCGAGCGCGGGCGAATTTGGCTGCAGACACCAAGCGTACGAGGCTGGCTGAAAACCCAGGGTGGGAAAGAGTGGCTGCAGACCCAGGACGGGCGAGATTGGTTGCAGACTGAAGGCGAGAGAGACTGGCTGCAGACCCTGGATGGGCGTGCTTGGATGACGTCTTTGGATGGGCGCGCCTGGCTGCAGACCCCGAGGGGACGAGATTGGCTGCATACCTCAGATGGGTACACCTGGATACAGTCCTTGGGTGGTCAAGACTGGCTGCAAACTCCAGGCGTGCAAGAGTGGCTGCAGACCCCGAGCGGTCAGCAGTGGTTCCACACCCTGCCCTCGATCCCTCAACCTTTACTGCCATCCTCTGTATCATATACGTTCATCTCCCAGCCATCCTCACAACCACCCCAAAATAGGGAAAATCAGCCACAGAGCTCGGACGAGGGAGCCTGGTTGAAGGTCCCAGGCAGCCTACGTTGGCTGCAGACCGTTGACGGGCGAGAGTGGATGCAGTACCGTGGAGGATGGGACTGGCTGCCGACCCGAAGTGGGAGAAATTGGCTGCAGGACACAGGCGGTCGAGACTGGCTGGAGACCTCGGGCGGGCGAGACTGGCTGCAGGCACAAGGTGGACAAGACTGGCTGCAGACGTACGGTCGAGACTGGTTGCAGACCCAGGGTGGCCAGGATTGGTTGCAAACACCATATGGTCAAGCATGGCGTTTGAAGACTATCTGGGTGACTGTCGAAGAATTTTCGAGCACATTAGAAGCAATCAGGGAGTACATAATCGCTCCAGAAGTCTCTTTGCAGCCAACTTTCCAAGCAATCCAGCTTTTCAAGTCCCTACCCGATTTCTTGATGTTCCCGGCATTCCTGGCGTTAAGGCACCAGGATCATTCCACCTCTGCGTTAGCGCAAAGTTGCCCACCAGACATGGAGATCATGCATGCTATGAAAGCTTTTTCAACTTTCGCATACGAAGCACGCGGACGCAGTCAATCAGCTTCGGACGCCCTCAATTATGCATGTCAAAACTGGGCTAACCATCTCTCGCGGGCTCCAAATCCGTGGGACGAGAGGCTCGCCTATCTGTTCAAGTCTTTCTGGAACCATAATCTCCTCTCCTGGCTCGAAAGGCAGTGGAGTTTGAAAGATGTACCGTCTTGTCTCACTATTTTATCTGAAGGCCAGAAATTTGCGATGGTGGGTGTGTCCAACGTTCTCTAGACTCACAACATCGAGGCCTGATCTGTGCATATAGGAACATCTTCTCCAGGCTCCAGTGTCATCTCAGTCATGAGTCTGAAGGTGATGATCTCAAGATGTGACATGCCACGCTGTCTTGCCTCATATTGCTTTCACATCGCTCATGTATCCATAGCACGTCATACGAAATCGCAGTATTTATAGTGTCATAGATAAAGTGATATGAACGAAGGATACAGATGTTACACAGACGTTTGACTGAATCTCATCGCAAAAGAGGGAGTAACGAAGTCCGACCCCAGAACCGATACAACCAAAGAAAATGCTGTAAGTGTGACATCCTTCGGGCACTACAATCGGCAGAACTCGTCGTCCTGAGGTGCGATCACCACTGACATCCGTGAAATCACACGCATGAACTGTCAAGAATAATATGACAGGGGTGGCGCAGCAAGATGTTTTTATGCCTGTTCTATCAAGCGAAGATTCCCCTGGTAAACATTCATCTGGTCAATGAATTGTTATCCTGCCAATGAGAGCAGAATTACCTACACAGAACCAACGGCTCGGAACAATCGACAATGAACGAAAATGGGATGATGACTGAGACGAAGATCGTTGCGCAAAATCTGAAAGGCCAGAGCAGAAAACATGAGTCACCAGGACAAGGAACGAGAATCACCGACACTAATGCGCCAAGATGCGCAACGACACCGAAGATTGTGAGCCACTGAGAACAGAGACCATTGAAGCCAGGGCTAACGACGGGTCGTGACGAGAAGATACAATAACTGCAGTTATCATCTACCACGGAAAATTCAGCGTCGCTGCGGTGCACTGATGGTTATCGCAGGAATGAATATCAAGTACTAGGGGGATATCCATTTGTCGGAGCCCTGTCATTTCCGATAACTGCTTCGAGATGGGTTTGTAGTAGGTTTTTGTAGGGTTACTTACAAGCTTCTAATTGAATATTGGTGTTTCTAGAGTTGGCGGACATTTTTGAAATATGACATACAAGGACTCCCCTTCGGCCGGCTCTACGACAATACATGGTCTCCTGAAATAGAAATGAAGCAGAGGTCGCCGTAGGCAAAGAACAGTGTTCGCAGTGGACGGAAAGAGCCGTGAAGAGAAGACAGAACGCAAACAACACAGCATGACGTATGTACAACATCGCCGGCGGTTACAGTATGGGGAAAAATACGTCTGATACGCGATGCGCAGTGCACACCTCTTGACGTATCTGATGAACCTCTAAGTAAAAGGATTCTTCAGCTTCGAATTCATGGACGATTCACGACACGTTACCATGTAAAGTTCCAAGACCACACGACCCACGCACGAATCCATCGTCTAGTGCAATACATAGAATAATGCTACAGGTATAGTGTATGATCCACAGATGCATAGTACGGACAGCAATGCTAATGACCATGCGAATATAAAGTGTAAGTATGTATGTAATAGCAAGACCCTCACGTCTCACGCGCTCGCAGCAATCACAGGCGGAAGCTCCATCGCCCTTCCCTGCCCTTGTGCTTGCGGACCCGGTTTCTTCTTGCCTCCTCCAGCTATACCCAAGGTCCCCCCACCCCCTGCTCCATTGGTCCCCCCACCTAATCCATTGGTGCCACCGCCGCCAGCTCCAGCTCCACCAACATCTCTTACCTCCACCCCAAGCCCATTGAATGCGCGCATCGGTTCCACTGGAACGGCATCCGACATATCGGGCATTGACATTAGCACTGGCTCCTTCGCTTTGTTCTTCTTCTTGACAGTCCCTGCAGCAGCGCCTGTCTTGAGCACCTGACCCAAAGGTCCAAGCTTCGCCTGCGCAGGTGCGGGTGCATCGTCTGGGACCGTGATGACCCGTGTGAACTCGCCTGATGAACTTGGTACATAAGGTAATGGTGGAACCCCAGGATGAGGAAGTAAGCCAAATTGAGGGACAGGTGGGAGATAAGGGAGACCTTGGAAGGTGCCGGGAGGTGCGAGTGCTGCAAGCCGCATGTGAAAGTAGGGACGTAATAACCCGATCTGATCGCCCACATTCTTGCTCGTGATAGGAAGTAGCGAAGGCGGTGGTGGATATGGCGGTGGCGGTTCTGTGGGTTTTGCTCTGAGGGTGGAATAAAATTAGATGAGAAATTGAGAGACTGGATAGACAAGACGTACTCGATGGCAGCCCCTGCCGCTCCCCGTGATTTCCCTTTGAGTAGCTTCTTTGGGATAGTAAGACTCGATAGCCCCAACTCCGCAGCAATGCCAAGCTCCCGCAACCCGAGAAAGTCATCACCAAGTGAGTCAGAAAACCCACCCATGACAAACGCACTCTCGTCTTCTTCGTCATCCTCGCCAGCGAAAAGCGCATCGTCGTCGAGAACTTCCACCTGTGTCTGTGTATATGGTGAGTACAAGGGATGTTGGTCAGTGAAGGAAATACTAACAGCTTCGCGATACGCTCCAACAAGCTTCTTCTCGAGGTCAACAAGGCGCGAACCGTGCCGGACGACGTCGTCCTTGATGTACCGCTCAAGATCTTGAATTCTCGTGACTCCACTTTCGAAGAGTGTATGCAGGATGATTTCCTGTAACACACTGCCAGTGAGTTCCAGGTCAACAACGAGGAAGAAAAGGTGAGACGCACCTCTGGCGTCATGCTCTTCGCATACTTGTCGCACATGAATCGTAGCGTTCGACCGACATTGAGGAAATACTCAGACGTCACCCCCACCATCACATCTAGCGCAGCACTTGACGCCCCTGGACATACAGTAAAAGTAAGTACGCGAGTCTCTGGCCGCCTATCACGCCAAACAGAATGATGATGACGAAAGAAGAGTATGAAAACGCACCTTGGAATCCTTCATGCTCTAGCACCTTCCGATTCATCCATTTCAGACATTCGTCCGCATTCTTCTCACCCACTTCTAGTTCCACTGGTCCCTTCACCTGTCTAAGACCAGCATATCTCGCTCGCCACGGCCGCTCATCTATCACCTCATCCACCATGCCTTCTTCCCCCATATCTGGCGGCTCATCTCCCATTCCACCCTCTTCTGTGTTTAGGTTGAGCGCGGCAAACTTAGCGTGGGTACGTCGGACCCGTTTAAGAGTTTTAATGTTCGTGTTCATGAGACTGAGAAGGGTGTTGGGCGCGGGAGTATCTCTGTCCTTATATTTTGCTAAGGACTGAGGGCGGAGTTTCCGTCGCTTGCGGGGCCTTGCAAATTGTGATGAGGATGTGGGCTGGGATTGCGGATAAAGGGTCGATGCAGCAAAAGGCTGAGGAAGAGCTGGAAGTCCATTGGCGAGATACGAGTCGGACTGAACAGAGGACCACCAAGGCGAGTTCGGGTCGTCTGCCGTGGGAATAGGCGCAAAGGGAGCAGGGCTTAGACGTACGCGTTTACGAGGACGATAAGATGAACCGTTTCTGCATCGAATAAGCGAAGAGGTACCGCAATCAGTATTTGCCGATCAATGTACGGAGGATGCATTGGTAAAGGAACAAAAAGGCGAGGCTCACAGCTTGCGTTTCTCCCCCGAGTCGTTATCTATTGACATTAATGTTTCGTCTGCTTCGCTGTCGTATTCATTTGTAGAAGGAGATGAACTGTATCCATTCGGGATGCTTGATGGACCAGCTTCTGACTCGAGTGAATGGAACGCAGCCATACCGTGTGGCGTACGCTCCAGTGCAGGAGAATCGGCAAAGGGAAGATCCATGCGCTGCTTCGGGGTGATGCTGGTTTGCGTTGCGGTCAATGACGGAGATCGTCTGTGGGTGTATGTCGTGCCATTAATCTTGGGCCGTGCCGTCGCGTTAGGTCTCATTGGGACGGGAGAAGCAGAATGCGAAGGCTGGGATAAAGCAGCAGGTAAAGGAGGGTCAATTCGTTCCTTGCGGTCGGTGATGTTCTTCAGTAGTCTATCGGCTTTCTTCTTGAGGCGCATGGCGCACTGGCGGAGGGGGTGGTCCTGCGCGGCACAGTGGGCCTCACCACGCGTTTTCACGACGGTGATACATACCTCAGTCGCATTGTAGGTGAAACAGTTTGACCATATCAGATCTAGATCATCCGCAAACTCGCGCTTGGACTTGTATTGCTTTGATTTGACCTTCTTGAGCATCGTTTGAAGGTCCATGGGGTTTACGATCACTGGATGGTATGAGACGAGACATGTTGAGATAGGATATGTGCGCGCACCATCGTAGTAGTCGGGAACATCGGATTTCGCAACTGGTTTAAGGAATGCCTCCGCGTCGTGATTATCCTGTGTATGATGTCAGCGGGGTAAGATAGCGTTGATCCGCATGCACACACCATGGTCACTGTACGCAGATCATGAAGCAGTCCCTCAAGGGAGTCATAAAACGGTTCTGATACCTTGGCATCGAAACTTTGGCGCTAGAATGATTTAATGCATTATTTCTGCTTTAGGCACAGCACGGAACAACAAGACTCACGCGTGCGTCCTTGACAGCACTCAGAAGGAGCCTGAGGTCAGGCGAGGGCTTAACCTGGCTCTCGGTGAGTGTCCTGAGGAGGTTCTGCATACTGTTAGTTGTGTATGGATGGATGGCTTGACGAAGCTTACATTCATCCTCTGGTCGCGCCGGCTGTCATTAACCGCGCAACGGACTCAGCGGGACAACTGCCTTGTTCAGTCGGAGTTTGAATGTCTATGGAAATTTCCGACCAAGACAATGCTTATGATGGGATTTAGCCTATGTAATGGTTGGCTAACTTTTGAGTCGATTGATACACTTGTAAAATAACAAACACAATATCCAGTGACATCCATCCTCCACACAGAAGTGACCCCCCCTTCCCCACGCCGGCCCACCACCTCCTACAACTTCCTCAACTAGAAGTTCATCGACACAAGTCTGCAACCAAATCTGGTCCCTAACCCCTCACGAACTCACTGTTTCAGCAGTAACCCTCACCCAAAACCAAATCTGTATCCGAGAATAACATGGTAGCGTCTTTCGCGGTGAGTACCTATCACGAGCGCAGTAGCTTGGTGCATCTTTTAGACTGTGATTCTTTGCCGGCCGAGATGGTGATCTTTGGTGGTGATTAGAGAAAGCGTTGTTTGATGGGCGTTGGACTCGTGAGTTATTGGGTTTAGAAAGATGGTGGATGCTAATGCATGTTGTAGCGTTTGATGCGGGCATTGTGAAGCTGTCAATGAACATGTTTGTGAGTCTCTGCTTTTGTCACTGTGTTTCTGTGATCGATCGTTCAACGTTATTGATAGGAGCGGAACTATCAGGTTCGACAAGATATCTTATCGTCTAAACGAAACGTGGTTTTGTGGCCTCCGGATTAATACATGAAGCTAGCACAAGGTGCACACCCCCTCAGCCTCGACTACACGGTTAACCAAAAAAACGACAACAGGACTGACAGAATATATTCTACCACTGCGACAGCGACCGCACAAACTCCGAGACCCCCTCCGTTAAGGGTAACATCTTAACCAAGTCAAATACAGTATGTTGCGACATTTCTTCTCCCTCACTCGAATCGCTCCTCCGCAGAGTTGCCCTCTCCCAATTCACTCTGCTAAAACTATGCGAATCCAAGACGGCACAGCTTCCGACGTCACTGGCGCCTATGGTGCTGCTGCTGCTACTAGTATCTGGTTTGATAGCTTCGTTCGTGCTTGTGTGGTTAGCAAGTTGAGCGGGGCACTCCAGGGTCTTGTATTTATGATCAGTATACTTGAAGTGGTCATTTTGGGATGGAATCAGGAGTGTGTACTTGTAGTTTCTTGGTAACAGCAACGAAATAATGTATGTGAGATGTCTGCCTTCTTGCAATTCTCATACCAATAATATCGGAATATGATCTGGCGCAAGTCTGCATTGACATCCCATCCTTCCCGCCCATCATGTTTGCTGTCTCAGCTTGCTTTCTTTCGTGTTTGTCCACTTCCTTTCATTCCTCGCTTGCCCATACCGATACTGGGCCTATCGTAACATTCGGCCCAACTTGAAACCGGCCAATGATTTCGGAGATGTCTTGATTTCAGCCAAATGACAAGTCGTTAGGTTATACTTGTATTGTGGCTCGGGCGCTCGAAGAGTTCACACACCGTTATCCTTCCTCCATCATCATGGGTCCTTCAAAGTTGAGAGAGAAATTCAAGCGTTTCCGAATCCTCATCGTAGGAAGAGCGAATGCAGGAAAAACCACCATTCTCCAGAGGGTTTGCAAGACACGCGAGAACCCAGAAATATACAACAGCGCTGGGGAAAAGGTGCAGTTTATGATACCGGTAGTGACTAGGATGATGATGACTGATCGATGGTCATTGGAAATCAGATCGATCCCGCTGTGTTGATGGCATCCAGAGAGGTACGGCGTGTTCCTTGATGTTGGTAATATTACTTGACAGTTTTCAGCGCGGAGCACACGATATCGAGAATGAAATGGTGTTTCGAAGCAACCCAGGATTCGTCTTTCACGATTCACGCGGATTTGAGGCAGGAGGACAACCTGAATTCGACAAGGTGAAGGCCTTTATCGCAAGCCGTTCTAAGGAGAGAAGTTTGAGTGATCGAATCCATATCATATGGTAGTTGGTCAATTTTTTGGCGTGCGGTATCTCACATCTTTGGCATAGGTACTGCATTCCGATGGATGAGGATGGCAGGTCTTTCACGGAAGCGGAAGTCAAGTTTTTCTCTCAGTGTGACACTGGAAGCAGTAAGTTTTTGGATTTGCCATCGTTCATCATCGACTGATTTACAATCCTCAGTTCCAGTAATAGTGTTGTTCACTAAATTCGACGCTCTCTACGACGATGAATTTGCAGAGCTGATACGTAAGGGAGTATCGAGAAAAGATGCTGAAGCACTGGTCCCACAGCATGCCAAAGAAGCATTTGCCAATGGGCCTCAACTAAAGCTTTTGTACAACCGCAAGGGGAACCAACGTCCACCAAGATGTCACATATGCCTGCCTGGTAAGTTGACTAATTCTCAACTGCTGATAATCAATCTACTGCTTAGCTTCGCTCTCGGGCATTTAGATATGGACAAGGACGATGCAGACTGCAGGCCACTTATCAAATGCACGGCTGAAACTCTGGATGATGATACGCTCAAACAGATATTTGTCTCGACTCAGCAGATCGCCTTGGAGATATGCATGAGATATGCGGTCACAGAGTAACTCTTCAAACCTGACTTATCTGTGGCGAGAGATAACTCACTGTGTGTTGAGGTCACTTGGAGAACATCTCAACTCCACACAAGAAATCTCATCGCGCTTGTTTGGGAAATCCGACCGCCAGATTGTAGACGATTTAGGTGAATGGTTTCCGCTGACGATAGTACGTATGATGATCTCTGCCAGCATGCTGACCTAAGGCATTGATGACCCATTGACAGTCTGTGAGTGTGTTGGTCCTCTGTCAAGCTCGAGGCTCGCTTTCCGCACCCATCCCTGATCCCTTGACAGGAAGTGAGTGTGTTGATCCTCCATTCAGCTCCAGGCTTGCTGACTGAACGTGTCCCTGATCTCTTGACAGTATGTGAGTGTGTTGATCCTGTGTCGAGCTCGAGGCTCCCTGACCAAACGCGTCACCAATCCCTTCACAGGGTGTGAGTGTGTTGATACTCTGTCGAGCTGGAGGCTCGCTGACCGAACGCGTCCCTCATCCCTTGACAGGTTGTGAGTGTGTTGATCCTGTGTCGAGCTCGAGCCTCACTGACCGAACGCGTCACCAATCCCTTCACAGGGAGTGAGTGTGCTGATCCTGCGTTAAGCTCGAGCCTCGCTGACCGAATGCGGCCCTGATCTCTTGACAGTCTGTGAGTATGTTGATCCTGTGTCGACCTCGAGGCTCGCTGACTGAACACGTCCCTGATCAGGCTGTGAGTATATTGATCCTGTGTCGAGCTCGAGGCTCGCTGACCAAACACGTCCCTCATCCCTTGACAGCCTGTGAGTGTAATGATCCTCTGACGAGCTGGAGGCTCGCTGACCGAACACGTCCCTGATCCCTTGACAGAGAGTGAGTGTGTTGATCCTGTGTCGAGCTTGAGCCTCGCTGACCAAATGCGTCCCTGATCCCTTGACAGAAAGTGAGTATGTTGATCCTGTGTCAAGCTCGAGGCTCGCTTACCGAACGCGTCTCTGATCCCTTGACAGGAAGTGAGTGTGTTGATTCTGTGTCGAGTTCGAGGCCTGCTGACCGAACGCGTCCCTGATCCCTTCACAGTGGGTGAGTGTGTTGATCCTGTGTCGAGCTCGAAGCTCGCTGACTGAACGCGTCCCTGATCCCTTGACAGTGGGTGAGTGTGTTGATCCTGTGTCGACCTCGAGGCTCGCTGACTGAACACGTCCCTGATCAGGCTGTGAGTATATTGATCCTGTGTCGAGCTCGAGGCTCGCTGACCAAACACGTCACTGATCCCTTGACAGGGTGTGAGTGTGTTGATACTCCGTCGAGCTCGAGGCTCGCTGACCAAACCCGTCCCTGATCCTTTGATAGTGGGTGAGTGTGTTGATCCTGTGTTGAGCTCGAGGCTTGCTGACCGCACCCGTCCCTGATCCCTTGACAGGAAGTGAGTGTGTTGATCCTCCGTCGAGCTCAAGGCTCGCTGACCAAATGTGTCACTGATCCCTTCACAGGACGTGAGCGTGTTGATCCTATGTGGAGCTCTAGGCTTGCTGACCGAACACGTCACTGATCCCTTGACAGAGAGTAAGTGTGTTGATCCTGTGTCGAGCTAGAGGCTCGCTGACCGAACGTGTCCCTGATCCCTTGACAGGCTGTGAGTGTGTTGATCCTGTGTCGAGCTTGAGGCTTGCTGACCGAACGCGTCCCTCATCCCTTGACAGAGAGTGAGTGTGTTGATCCTGTGTCGGGCTTGAGGCTCGCTGACCGAATGCGTCCCTGATCTCTTGACAGTATGTGAGTGTGTTGATCCTGTGTCGAGCTCGAGGCTCGCTGACCGAACGCGTCCCTGATCCCTTGACAGTTTGTGAGTGTGTTGATCCTCTGTCGAACTCGAGGCTCACTGACCGAACGTGTCCCCAATCCCTTGACAGCCTGTGAGTGTGTTGATCCTGTGTCGAGCTCGAGGCCCACTGACCGAACACGTCCCTGATCCCTTGACAGAGAGTGAGTGTGTTGATCCTGTGCCGAGCTCGAGGCACACTGACCAAACGCGTCATTGATCCCTTCACAGGACGTGAGCGTGTTGATCCTGTGTCGAGCTCGAGGCTCACTGACTGAACGCGTCATTGATCTCTTGACAGGGAGTGAGTGTGTTGATGCTCTGTCGAGCTCGAGGCTCACTGACCAAACACGTCCCTCATCCCTTGACAGGTTGTGAGTGTGTTGATCCTGTGTCGAGCTCGAGGCTCGCTGACCGAACGTGTCCCTGATCCCTTGACAGTCTGTGAGTGTGTTGATCCTGTGTTGAGCTCGAGGCTCGCTGACCGAACACGTCCCTGATCCCTTGACAGTGGGTGAGTGTGTCAATCCTATGCCGAGTTCGACGCTCGCTGACCGAACGCGTCCCTGGTCCCTTGACAGCCAGTGAGTGTATTGATCCTCTGTCGAACTCAACCACTGATATGTCGATAATGACAGTATGCAAGTAGATTTATCCTCAACCATTTCTGCCTTTTGATCATGATTCGTCAGAGTTACCGCTCCGAAGATGAGGAGATGTGGTCCACATTACACCTTTTGGCATGTCCCATTGCTCACAACTCGTCCATGTAACTCTCATCTGAAAGTTTTACTAGCCTTCTGAATCATCAACATTGGAGAAAGTCATGCAGCTTGGTTCTGGTGAGATTTACATCACATCGCAATGCATCTGCTGATTATTGATCACAAGCTGCTATCATTATCTTTGAACACACTTTCCATCTTTTGCAACAGCGACGCCATCCTGAGCAGGAGTCCATTCGCCCTCTTCGTGTTGCTCTTCAGCAGTACATGGCGTCTCCCAATGCAGCTGCTGTCAGGGAAGCTCTGAGCCCTGCTGCCCACACATATGAAACAAGTTTCTCTCGGTGGATACGCTGTCAGAAGAAGGCAGAGTTAATGGATACAATTATTGAAGTTGTTTTACAGCACCGCCTTCGTATGTGATATCTTGTGCAGTTGTCGCAGTCCTGCTGATCTATTCGTATTCAGCAACACCGTCTAATCAATACGACAATGCTCAGTGATACGCTTTGTTGACTGGCTGATGACATGTCCATGGAGGTGATTAAGGAGGTAGAACTGTATGGAATATTGTATGAAAGGCAATTGGCGGTTTTTTATGTTACGGAGGACGTGCGCGTGATTGACGTCTTACTTATTTCGTACGATGCTGTAACCTTTCTCAAAGACAAGAACTGTATGTTTCCATACAATTGCTTTTGGGTAACCTTGTTTGATTGGCTGTGGCGTGATGCATAGTGATGTGATGGGCCCGGGTGAGCGATCACCGGCACCTTGCATGTCCCTACTTAGTCCAATGCTATGGTTGGCATTGCTACAAGACGTGTCAAACGTAAGTTCTTAGCGTGAACTGGCGCGCTGAAATCAGAGTTTTGCCGTCTCGAATTTCTTGGATTTGTATCTACCTCAATTTGTGCTTAGGCGTCTATTGCTACCAATCTGATTCTTTCTTGTCGATTTTCACTGGGTGTCAGTACATAGTTCTTGGATACTGAAAGAAAGTCTGCACACAAACAACAATCGAAATTAAAATAGACGAGAACTGACGCCGGCCCCGGTTGCATTGAATGGACATGATAATGACGTCAACCTTGCCACGTCATTCTGCAAGACAATTCAAGAGCTCACCTAGCTCTAGTAAGGGTCCAACCGTTTAGTTTACGTTTACGATTTTCGAGTAAATAAACATAAACAGTAAGTAGACGTTTGTAAATGGTTTAAACAGTTTATACACAGTTATGTTTTACTTGTTGAAATCAAAGAGACCCTGCCGGATCCATAGCTTCGCACACATTGACTGCGTCACAGTGGCTGCAGCAAGGGAAGACCGCTGGTCAGTACACAAGTGGCGTGACTTTGAAAAGAGCCGCTCGACGGGAGAAATGGCACCTGGAATGGCAAGGACATCACGCGCGATGCGAGAGAGAGTCGGAAATTCATGAGAATGGTCCTTCGTAGATAGTCAACTAGTTTTTCAAGTTTGAAATAAGAAAAAAGTGTACCTTCCACCATATAAGAGGCATGCTCAAGGCATCTGGGTCCTTGGCACCCTGTGCAAGGATGGCATAGCGCTCGAACTCAGACTGGATGGGTACTGTCGATGTTGTGGGGGATTTGCCGTCAGGACGCAAATTAATCAGTGATGAAAGAAAAGAATCTTCATCAGGAGAAGCTGATGGTGGAGGCATGTGAGATGCAGCGGGAACCACTCCTGGTGTTGCCAGTGCAAGCTCATAGCGTGCAATGAAATGTTCAAAAATTATTTTTGCTCGAGTGTATCCATCGTCGCCGAGGTTACAGAACCACTCGAGGCGGAGCGCTGGGTGACAAACTAAGTATGCATAGCGCAAAATCAGTGTTAATGTATAAAATTAGGAGAACTCTACTCAACTAGTTGCAAGAGTGTTGAAATGGTTGTGTCGAGCCATGTCGAAGTAATGGTGAAACTTTCGCAACCCAACTGCACATGCTTGCTGCAGTTTTCCGCTGACATTATTGTCTGAGGTGGCTGACTGCAAAGCTGTTTCCATGCGATGATACATTGGGATTGCCCATGGCAAAGTTGGCGTGTTCGAGCGTGACATGTACAATGTGACCTTTGTGAATACCTGCAGGATTTTGTTGACTCGGCGTGCCAACAGTACTATCGATGGCCCAGTAATGCAAATCGATTTGCACAAGTGTTTCACGACTCAACCATAACACATAGAGCCTTGAAAGTTAGTGCAAATTGTAGCTAGAAGCCTATAGATCTACTCACAAAAATCTTGAATTTTTTTTGCAATGTTACAGTACCAAGATATGTGCAAACGGGACGGCATGTCCCTCTCCCTCAAATTTGCACCGTGTCACACAATGTCACACTTTGTGCAGCGTGAATGGGAACCGGCGCTCATTCATACCATTACAGATTTAACAAATTGACTACGCTCGTTGCACCCTACAAATCGATTTGTACGTGAAATATCATGTAAAGGTAGGAATGTATGACATATAGCGAGTCGCGTACAAATGAACCAATGTGTTATGAGTTCGGAGATGTCACGCGTCTGTCACGTTCGAGCCCACCATGATTTGCACAGCTGTCTCATTCATACAAACCTCTTCCAAACACTGATTGAGGGGGCAGAATAGGTAGCAGGAGTGTTCTAGTTTATGCACATGTCTTTTTTCCAAATTTCGTACTTGTGCAAATGTGCAACATGTCAATCATTGTCTGATGTGCAAAATTGAGTCTGATTTTGAGCAGTGTTGATTTTCTGCAGGACGCAAAACTCTGCCAAGGCTCTTCAAATTACGCATATGAACTCTTCTACAGACTACTGACACAGTCCATTTTTTTCGGTATTTAATTATTTGTGAATTGAGGCCATACATCAAAATGTTGCATTACTGGGCTAATTTGCATTACTGGGCCATCGATAGTATGATGAGACTCACCTCAAGAATGTTGGCGAGCTGCTTGAGAAAAGCCCACTCTTGGTTTGATAAATAAAGCTCATCACGGAGCTCTTTCCTTTCGAACACCCATTTCTCAATTGCCTGGTAGTACAGTAATGAAATTTAATACATGTCGAAATCAAACACTCACCTCGTGGAGCATCAGTGCTCTTCAGATCATGGAAGAGGATGTCAAAACGACGGTTGAAAGTGTGCCATGGATTTTCACCAGTCACAGTGGTGGTGACATGGTGAATTAGATCACTGTTTGTTGCCTCCAGGACCGAGGCAGGCAAGGAATTACAGAGAGTTGGAAGGTTCTCGATGAGGATACGGAGTTTGGCTAGGTCGGCGCTTGCAG
The DNA here is from genome assembly GCA_016647755.1 of Suillus subluteus. Lineage (NCBI taxonomy): Eukaryota > Fungi > Basidiomycota > Agaricomycetes > Boletales > Suillaceae > Suillus > Suillus subluteus. Next base: position 39,535 of record JABBWI010000196.1, on the reverse strand, counting down.
AATCAGACATGTCGCAAGCTTCGAACTTTACAGTGCGAGAATATGGTAGGAGGCGCAGATCCTGGATATCTTTCCATATCTGCACTCATGTTAAAAATTATCATTTCGGGTCTACATTGTCGGATGGCAAGCCCGATGTGTCTCGGGACATATGATTATTATGATATCTGACATCTGTCAAGGCTCCTTGAGTACTTGAGTAGTCGTCATCTTAGCATCGTGTCACGAGGAAGTAAACAGTTTACAAACGGATACTAACCATCTACACCACATCAGGAAAAGTGCAGAGCGACCTGAATCACCTGAATCACCTGATTTCAGACCATCCAGGCTAGCAGGTGGCGTACTGGCAGCAGATGAATCTGTCAGCGTCAGGCAAGCTGTCAGGAACCAGATCGGACTCAGATAGCCTTCAGATAGCCTTCAGATGCTAATCAGACCCATATCAGACACGAAACAGGTATCAATTTTTATTGCAGGATCCACAGATATATCTAGTACTAGGTATGATTATGGTGGCCTTTATGAATCCTAGCCGTGTCAATCAGATAGAGACTGATAAGAAAGGTTTTGACACTCACCTTCAACAGTGTGCGACGGTCAGGAATCTGCTTGTTCGAGTTGTGGATCTCCGTCCTTAGCGTCCGAGTCGGAGAGCAGAACCACACCTTGAAGGCCCATGATATCGTCGTCGTCATCGAAGCCTTCATCGTCAGATCTTGCATCCATCCCAACCAACTCCGACAAAGCATTCTCGATAGCTTCCCACTTCCTCTCAGGTAATCCAGCGGCTTGTTCTGCATAGCGCATTGTGAAAGACCCCCACACTGCATCAAAGTCAATGTTCTTTGCATGCTTACTATCACCTCCCATGTCCGAGTGGCGCTTGGCTTCTTTGGCCGCCTCTTTGGCTGATTCGCCTTTGGTATAGAGCGATAATGCATGGTGGTACTAGATTTCGCTTGTTAGTTTGAAACCGTAGTAAGAGTTGTGAGACTGTGACCCACTGCAGCAGCCGCCAACCCAAGTGCCCCAATCGGTTTTCCGAATGCTCCAAAAGCCTTACCACAGCGTTTAACGTGCGTACCCATGAGCTCCAGTAGTACAGGTGCCAACCAAGCTCCTTTGAAATTCTTGAAACAGATTAATACAATCAGAGATGATCAATGATCATTAGGAGAGTGCTGCAGACTGACCTCAATATCTGCATAAATGAAGGGCACACATTTTTGGTTGTTGACTTTGCATGGCAAGTAGTCGCGAACAAATTTGATGCGGGCGTCAACATCATGGCGAAACTTGGGATGTTTGAATTGGCGTTCGAGAATCTTGAGAGCGTCCTTGCCAAATGTGCTGCGCCACTCATTCAGATGATCAGTCGCCTATATAAGAACATTACAGGTAAATAAAAGAGTATTGCAATGGACTTACTATTTTTTTGATAGCGGGGTGCTCATTGATGTCCACCGCGTTATGGTGGAAAAATACTTCCCAAAGCTCTTGCAATTTCGCTGACAGATCAGGATGCTCGTTTGTGCCAAAAGGGTCAGTGGTGGTGCTACCAGCCCAGTCTATCACCGCACAAACCAAGCGGTTCCAAACATCGTGGTCACTTTTGTCCTGTAAAGGAAGGTCTTCGAGCTTGAGCTTCCGGAGTGGCTTTTGCGGCTTTAACATTTTCACTGCTCTCACTTCTTCCTTCACAGCGTCGTCTGCACCCTTTCTATTGACCTTGAGGCCCATCTATATATTAAGTGTTTCAGTACTATAACGTGAAGACTCGGAGGTGAGAAAGCCTACTGTTGCAGTTGTGCGATATATAGCTGATGCTGATCCACTTGTCTTCGTCTTTTTGACCTTAGTGCTCTTGTGTTCTCGTGCAGCAGCCACCATCACCTCATCCTCGTCAACGTCAAACTCTCCAACAACGAGGTCACTGCTAGTCTCTTGGGTTGAATGGGTAGTAAAGCTTGATGCTCGTGAAGATGGTCGAGATCGCTCCACCTCTGGAATAAGGCTCGTGTCAACTTCGTCTGTGTCAAGTGATTTCCTGCTTGCTGATCCCTTCACTAGCAGTCCAACCATTTTCCGCCAGTCTGGATTTAAATTACTGGCCAATTGAGTGGTCTTTGCACACTTACTAGTAGGTTGTGGTACCCTGTGGTAATAATCAGCATATGTCTTGACATAAAAGCTTTGCATACCGTTCACTGGCATTGACATCTATTTCATTGTTAACATTCTCATTCTTATGCTTTCTTGCTGAAGTGCCAGCACTTGCAACCATCTTTCTATTGGCCGCCACTTCCTGCCGTAACACCCTCTCTTTTGTCTATGTCCGCAATTTGTAAATGCCTTCATCAATATGATATTGCAGTTGCAACTGACCTTGGTTGTCTTTTTCTTCTGTAACTTTGCTTTATGAGACTTTCTGTGAGGTTCTGATTCTGAACCGGCACTTTGACTCAGATCATCACTGGGCAACTCGGAACTAGCACTTTCAGAGTGTGCGCTGGACAATTTGTACCCGCCGTCAGTGTTTTCATCTTCGTCATGTTCCTCTGATGGTGTATGTTAACATTTGGATTATCTGTGTAAGGTTCGTGCTCACCCTGTTTTTTCTTCTTCTCAGGCTTTCCTCTGGGTATTTTTGTGCCATAGGCATGATCCTGTCTTCTTAGTGAGTCTTCCATGGCGGCGATTTTTCGTACACCTTCTTGATGAATCTCTGATGCCTTCTCTTTCAGTTGGGCTTTTTTTGCTGTAGCTTTGGTGTCACCTGACTGCTTTTGAGCCGAAGTGCGTCGCAGGGGAGCAGCATCCCTCAGGATTTGTGCAGGATTCCTGTTCGCATTGTTGCGGACAGGGCGAGTCATGATTCAAGTGGTGGGCTTTTGGGCGATATGTTTCTGAGTCTTCGGTGAAAATTTTGTTGTGGTCTGTTTCCAAATTCAAAGTGGTCTGTGCGCACTGTGCAGCCTTTTTCTTTTCAAACATCTCCGAAGACCTGCAGACCATGCTCAATCGCCTACCATGTACATATCCTGGCTGTCCGCACACCTTTCACGGACAATGAGGACGCACCAAACACATTCGCACTGTGCATGGGACTATATTGTCAGTAAATCCTGAGTCAGACCACGCATTACCACCTGAAGAGGACTTGGATATCCCTGTACCATCGGAGTTCGTCGATGATGGTTTTGCTACTTTTGAACCATTTAATCAAGAGCCTCAGCCTCGCCAGCCGAATATCGTTACTCACCCCCATTTACGAGGTATGCTAACTATGTCGAGACGTGCAAGTCTGACACTAAAATTCAGGTGACCCTTGTGATGCCAATGGCAATTATCTACTGGCAGGAACCCCCCCCTTCACCTCAATTTCCTCAAGCACCTGATGATTGGTCGCCGTTTACTGACCAGGCTCAATTTTTGCTCGCCGATTTTCTGTTCCGCAAGGTTGAAATGTCAGGGCCGAACATAGATTTTTTAATGGAGCTGTGGGCATTCAAGGCAGCAAAGTACGAAGAAGACAGTCCATTCAAATCACACCGTGACGTGTATGCGACAATTGACGCCATTCGAGCTGGAGATGTCCCATGGCAATGCTTCACCGTTTCACCCCAAGAAGACCTTCCATCCAACGCTCCTACTTGGAAGCAACATGAATACCAAGTCTGGTATCGTGTCATATACCATATATCCGGTTACAGATCCGATCCAGATCCGCTGGACACATCTGTCGTCCAGTCCACAGATCCGATCCGATTCTCATTTCATTTCCTGTTCATATAACTCTAACTATCGTTCATCTCCTTTCGGTATTCCTGTACACCGGTAATCCGGTTATCCTTTACTTCTGCTATTCTTACTGATCCGCTTTAACTTGTACTTCATTTCCGGTTCATGATTTACCCGTTCCAACTTACCAATACACTTTATGCATACTTTGCTTATACTTCGTACATAGCCTCATACCTTTGCTTATTGATCATTCCGTTAGTTATCCGTAGTATATAAACCCTTGTACTTGTGCTGTAGAAGATCAGTTCGAATATCATCTTAGATTGCACTCATCCTGTCTGGACTCTAAGTCCTTCCGCCATCCATCCGGACTTGAGTATGATACTCTTGTCTACTCCGAGACTTAGGATTGAATCCGATAGTCTATACATCCGCCTCTGTCTTCAGACAGTCTTACTTGTTAGTTTCTAGTTCGGATCCAATCCGGATTAGCCGTTACCCTATACGTCTGATATCTGGAAGTCTTACCGGATCCGTTACGATACTTATCCGTCCCTCTAGACGTGATATCTTGGTGCTCTGAAATAAGGGGCAATACTCGGGAAAGGGGCACAGCGCACGAGCTGAGGCCAAAGCCCTTCGGATCCGATACCCCTTGAGTACGGTCTTAACAGTATATTCGAACTCATGCCTTTCCGAGCATACTTACACCTATCATGCCTTCTACTAAGACACAAGCAACTCTACACGCGGTCGGACTTACATCCCTCCGTCGTGATCCAACACCCATAGTCAACACCTTCACCAGTTTCTCTCAGCGGCGCGTTAGTAACCGCGGACCCGCTCAAACCATATCCGAACTCCTTAATCGTCGACACCCGGAAACTCCTACATGCACTCCTGCCGGAGGACCTCCGGATGACAAAGATCCTGATGATGGTGATGATGACGACTTTCCCGGTGGAAACCCGCCGGATGACTTCAGTGGTGAACCGGACGATGATACGGATGATGATGACGATGAAAACGACAGCCTAAACCCACAGGACCGCGTTATGCTCCGACTCTCAGAAGCCATTGATAACCTTGCTCGCAATAATCGTCGCGTACCCACATCCGAAGATTCCAAGGTCAAGGTCCGAGAACCGGATGCCTTTGACGGATCCGAGCCACGAAAGCTCTGTGCGTTCTTTGTCCAGTGTGAGCTGAACTTCCAAAGCAAGCCAAAAGCTTTCCGTACCGGACGGGCTAAAGTCAACTTCGCCCAATCCTACCTTAAGGGTATGGCCCTCGAATGGTTTGAACCGGATCTCCTGTCCGACGATCCGGATGATCGTCCGGACTGGGTAGATGACTATTCCGCGTTCATGCTTGAACTCCAAACCAATTTCGGACCTCACGACCCATCCGGTGATGCAGAAATGCAACTCGAGCAGCTCCACATGCGTGACGGACAGCGCATTAACAAGTATATTGTGGAATTCCAGCGTCTCGCTTCGCAAGTCCGTAGTTGGGGCGATGGAGCCTTACGACGCCAATTCTACAATGGACTTCTGGCTCGCATCAAGGATGAAATCAGTCGCATGGGTAAACCCTCCACCCTTTCCGAATACAAAACCCTCGCTCAGACTATCGACGCCTGATACTGGGAACAGAAGGGAGAGATCTCCCGAGAGACTAAACCCGCTTCATCCACTACCCCTAAGCAACCCACTTCTGACCGGACGAACTCCAATACGTCCGGATCCGGAAATCGCAAATCCAGAAACAAATCGCAAATCTGGAAACAATAACTCCAGTAACCAGAAATCTGCCAAGCCATCCGCGTCCTCGAGCTCGTCCGCTCCTAAGGCTCCGGACCTTACTTCCAAGTTGGGTAAGGACGGTAAACTCACGTCCAAAGAGAGGCAGAGAAGATTGGATAAGAAGCTTTGCTTATTCTGCGGCAGACCCGGACATACTGCTCAGGAATGCACCAAGTCTACTTCGCACGCTGCCAAGGGCTGTGCTGCAGTAGTTACTCCGGAAGCCAAACCGGATGTCTCGGTTGAGACAAAAAAATAGTCCGCAACCCTCCTAGCTCCGTGCAGGAAGAGGGTCGCGTTGACTCTGCCTGCACACAGGAGTTAAGACTCAACGCTGTCGCGCTTTCGGATCCGACTTCTCTCTGTTCATATGTTTCACTTCCGTTACTTCCATCCATATCCGAATTTCCAGCTCTTGTAGATTGTGGTTCTTCTCATTGTTTCATAGACACTGCGTTCGTCCGAAAACATAAAATCCCTACATATCCGATACCTCCGATTCCGCTCCGCTTGTTTGATGGTACTTGTAATAACACTATTTCCGAAGCTATAGATTTGTCCGTCCATTTTCCGTCCGGTGTAGTTACCTCTGATACGTTTTACGTTACTCCTTTGGATTCATCTTGTTTTATCGTTCTCGGATATAGCTGGCTCACCCGACACAATCTGTTGATTGACTGGGTTTTGGGCAGCATCGAATTCCGGACGACTTCTCATGGAATGCCATCAACTCCTCCGACATCACTTCCGTCTTCGGATCCCCTTCCTCCGATGGAAACCCTTCCTCCTCCGACTACATCTGGACCATCCGCTGATAATACCATTCCTAACATATCCTTAATCAATGCAGTTGCCTTTTGCCGAGCCTGCAAGATGGAAGGTTCGGTCCAGTTCAGTATTTACCTTCGTCCATCCGGTGTCGATCTCCGGTCCGCATCTCTCTCATCCGATCCTCCGGATCTATCCGATATTCCTTCGGACTATCACGAGTTTGCGGATGTCTTCAACAAGGGAAAGGCTAGCCAACTTCCTCCCCATCGTCCTTATGATCTGAATATAGATCTGGAAGAAGGAACTAGTCCTCCCCTCGGAACTATCTATTCTCTATCCCTGGTTGAGCTTGCAGCCCTCCGGAAGTTTCTTGATGAAAATATTGCCTCTGGACTCCTCCGCTCCTCTTCCTCTCCTCACGGAGCTCCGGTCCTATTTGTCAAGAAAAAGGACGGATCCCTCCGCCTTTGTGTGGATTTCCGTGGACTCAACCAGATCACTAAGAAAGACCGATATCCGTTACCCCTCATTGCCGACCTCCTAGACTCTCTGAGCTGTGCTAAAGTCTATACCAAGATCAATCTCCAATCTGCTTATCATCTCGTCCGGATAGCGGAAGGAGACGAATGGAAGACTGCCTTCCGAACGCGCTATGGCTCCTATGAATGGTTGGTGATGCCGGAAGGTCTCACTAATGCCCCAGCAGCATTCCAGCGCTTTGTCAATAGCGTGTTTGCGGATATGCTGGATGTATGCGTTATCATATATCTGGACGACATCCTCATCTATTCCCATGACCTCGCATCCCATAAGCAACACGTCCAAGAAGTACTCCATCGACTCCGTAAACATTGTCTCTATGCCAAACCCGAAAAATGCGAATTCCACTCCACTTCCGTTGAATATCTCGGATATCTCCTATCTCCGGACGGATTGACCATGTCGTCTGAGAAGATCCAAGCTATTACTGACTGGCCGGAACCCCGGAAAGTCAAGGATATCCAGTCCTTCCTCGGATTCGCAAATTTCTATAGACGGTTTATCTTCAACTACTCGGATATTGTGGTTCCGTTAACACAGCTTACACGCAAGGACATTCCGTGGAACTTTTCTGAGGATTGTCGGAAATCTTTCGAAGAACTCAAGAAAGCCTTCACTACGGCTCCGGTGCTTACGCACTGGATGCTGGATGTTCCTATAGTTGTGGAAACCGATGCCTCTGACTATGCTATAGCTGGAATACTATCCATTGTATGTCCGGACTCAGAGCTTCGTCCGGTAGCGTTTTATTCCCGTATGCTAACCGCTCCGGAACTCAACTATGACACCCACGACAAGGAACTCCTAGCTATATATGAAGCTTTCCGGACCTGGCGACATTATCTAGAAGGCTCGGCTGAGCCTGTAGATGTTGTCACGGACCACAAGAACCTTGAGTACTTTGCCACTACCAAACTCCTCTCTTGCCGTCAGGCTCGCTGGTCCGAATTCCTTCACCAGTTCAACCTCATCATCCGTTTCCGTCCCGGAAAGCTCGGAGTCAAACCGGATTCCCTTACTAGACGCTGGGACGTCTATCCCAAAGAGGGGGATAAGGACTACACCCGAGCTAACCCTCATAACTTCCGTCCAGTATTCACGTCCGAACAGTTAGCTTCGTCCCTACGAGCCTCAACCTTAGCAACTCCAGTGCTTAGAGCAGCTGTTCTAATGGATATTGATAACCTTCGGAAAGACATCCTGACCGCACTCCCTAATGACCCTATTGCAACCAACCATCTTCCGGTACCTTCGGATCCGAGATGGACAGTGGACGATAGTGGTTTCCTCCGTTGCGACAATCGTATATATGTTCCGGAATCCAATGACCTCCGACTTCGCGTCCTCCGTAATACTCATGATCATCCTCTATCCAGTCACTTTGGTCAAAACCGAACCTTAGACCTCATCCGACGCGAGTATACATGGCCAGGTATACGCACCTATGTTAAGGACTATGTCCGATCCTGCACTACCTGCGCCCGGGCCAAGGTTCCGAGACACAAACCTTACGGATTGCTCAAGCAACTACCCATACTGGAAAAGCCTTGGAATTCCATCTCTATGGATTTCATAGAGCAACTTCCAGACTCATCTGGCTTTACAGCCATCCTCGTTATCATAGATCGACTATCCAAGCAAGCAATATTTGTTCCGACTCACAATACCATTACCTCTCCTGACCTCGCTCGCCTGTTCCTACTTCACGTGTTTTCCAAGCACGGAGTTCCGTCCCATGTCACCTCGGACCGCGGTACAGAATTCGTATCACACTTCTTCCGGTCCTTAGGAAAAGCATTGGATATGGTCCTCCACTTCACATCTGGATATCATCCGGAAGGGGACGGACAAACCAAGCATGCCAACCAAACCTTAGAACAATACCTTCGGATATATTGCAATTATCAGCAGGACAACTGGTCGGAATTACTCCCCTTAGCAGAGTTTGCATACAACAACGCTCCGAGTGCTACTACTGGAGTATCACCCTTCTTTGCTAATAAGGGTTATCATCCGAACATATCCGTCCATCCAGAACGCGATCTATCCTCCATCCGTGCCCGAGACTATGCTATAGATCTCGACGACCTTCATCAATTCCTCCGAGAAGAAATGGCTCACGCCCAAGAAAGATATCAAGGACCTGCGGACGCTAAACGCAAACCCGCTCCGGATCTCAATATCGGAGACCAAGTGTTACAAACGATGCGTGTTCGCAACTAGAACTTGGATAGGGGTTCTTGTGAAGTCTGCTGAGACCAGCGGACGTTCGATCACAAGAGTTCTTGAGCAAAGACTTCGTCTGGAAGGACAAAGGCTTTATCGACAATTATGACGGCGTGTCTGTAATCGTGTTCCTCAACTATCAAGACTGTTGGGCGACGAGCACAACAGAAGTTAAGATGAGAAAGCGAAGCTTGCTTAAGGCTTCTAGGAAGTAGGCAGATGGAACCAAGTGTTACAGTCAAGTACGCCCCTATTCATTTTCTCTTACTTTCCGCTTGTATTACGTCGTGAGCCGCATGATGCCGCCGTTAGACTTATCTTTCTTTTCTGATTACTCATTGTATTCCATCATGACCGCTATCTTGCCGTCACTAGATGACCTATTCTTGGTATCTCTGACTCGTCTTATCTATGACTCATTTTGTTACGACCGGCCCTAAAGACATTTCTACTAGTATATAAACTCGTCTCTGTACTGTGTAGTTCTTTACTTTAATCTTACTAGGTTTTACCTGGAACTTCCTTCGCTTAAGACCTCCAATCTTGAGTCGTCTGAACATTGATTCAAGTCAAGGACACTCTCCTTGTCTTGTCTTAGAAACCACTGAACTTCGGTATACGCCGAAGCCTTGAACCGACTTTGGTCGATCGCTCTTATCGAGTGACCAAACGTCAGACCTATCCTAGTTCGTAACAAAAGATTAAAGTCTACATTGATTCCCTGCGCCACCATCGCGTGCCGCATATCTGAAAAGAAGAAAGAACGATAAACCCTGGTCATCACGACAGATAGAACCCCAGGTCCAAACTGACGACCTCATTAACCCCATTGATCGGCGCACTCAAACTAGGCGCTTTACCACCGATACCACCTCTAAATCCCACGATGTCTTCAAAGCCCGTTGAAATCAAGATTGGTACTCCTACTATCTTCGATGGCGATAGGGACAAGTCTCGAGGCTTTCTCATGTCGTGTAACTCTTACCTCGACATCAACGAGAAGATCTACGTAGAAGATAAGCAGAAGATTATCTTCGTCACCTCCTTCATGAATGAAGGGAACGCCCGCTACTGGAAGGAAGACTTCCTCTCCCATGCGCAAGATCCAACCTATAAACGGACGGATGGAACCATTAAGGGATATGGCACTTGGGCGGAGTTCCTTGCCGATTTTAACAAAGCATTTAAACCGCTTGACCCTGCAGGAACCGCCTTAGCCAAACTCCGAAACCTGAAGCAAGGCTCGGAACTCCAGGATTATATTTCGGAATTCCTCATGCTCTGCCAACGCTCCGGAATCCACGATGATATCTCGAAGAAGCAATTCTTCATAGATGGGTTACACCCAGGATTAACCGCCCGCCTCTTCGGCACGGGGGATGTATCTGATGATTTTGAGGTGGTCTTGACTACCTGCATCAATCTCGATAACTCCCGCCTCCAATTGAATGCCATCAGGGCACGTAACCAACCCCAGAAGAAGAAGAACTTCGGATCCAGCTGGTACACACCTTCCAGAGACCCCAACGCCATGGTGGTCGACCGACTTACCGAAGAAGAGCGTACGGAGCATTTCCGAACTGGAAAGTGTTTCACTTGTCACGTGGTAGGACATCTGTCCAAAGCGTGTCCCCAGAAGAAGAAGAACGGGAAAACCCCGGTCCGTCGCAAAGAAGTCGAAAGCAGCGACGATGAAGAAGAAGAAGAAGCGGAAGTTCGCCGCCTCAACGAGGATTTTTGATGTGGAAGACTGGATCAACGTCAGTATCTTCCGATGTACCCATTAGACTTGTACGAAAAGTTGGTGAACGAAAGGAACTTCAAGTTCCACTTTCCCTCATTTCGAAAACTCGTTTGAAAACCGTTGAAACAACCGCAGTCGTAGATTCCGGAGCAGCCGGAACATTCATTTCCGAAGACTTCGTAAAAAAGCACAAAATCCGAACCCACGCACTCAGTAAACCCTTCAAAGTTACTACTGCCGATGGAAGTTATTCGAAAAGCGGGGCCATTCGCCGCTACTGCGTTCTTACCATCAAAATTGATGAACGTACCATGATTGGGAAATTCAACGTCACTCGTTTAGGACGAAGAGATCAGATCCTTCTCGGTATTCCCTGGTTGAAAGCAATGAACCCAGTCATCGACTGGGCCGCTGAAACCCTCATACTCTCTCGAACCGCAAAGAGTAGCCAAATCGAAAAAGAAGTTGACAAAGAAAGGAAGAGAGGCGCCCTTCCCCTTCTATTTCAACTCGAACCAATCGATCGTACATGGAAGAACTCCAAACTTCGTAAAGAAGAACCTATTACGATGAACCTTCCTCACCCGAAGGCGTCCATCGAAGAAGTCCCTGACGAAGAAGCTCCCATCCCCATTCCCGACTTACTTCCCATCCCAGATGATGATGATGAAGCTTTTGATACCAAGGAAGACGTATGGACCCAAGAAAACTTTGCCGCACCAGTGCGAGAAGTCTCTCTGTACAACCTTGATGACGATGAATTCCTAGTAGAGTATTCCTCCGATGCGTCCGAACTCCGGGTCATTACGAACGTTTCTATGGATACCCCTCTCACCCCTGATGGAACCAGTCGCTCAGAACAAAAACCTACGGTCACACCCCTGCCACGGCCCGACGAATATACGAAAGTTAGTAATAAAGCTCAGCAGTTCGCTCTAGCTGCGGGGCTAGAACAAAAGAAGAAAACTTTCGAAGAACTCGTACCTTCCTATCTCCACGACTTCGCCGACATTTTTGCAAAAGACGGACTTAGTAGTCTTCCCCCTGAACGACCCGGCATTGACCACCGCATTGAAACGAAACCCGGATTCATCCCGAAAACATCGAAAATCTACCCTCTCTCTGTTACGGAACGAACTGCTGTCAAAGCGTTCATTGACGAAAACGTACAGAAAGGCTTCATTTCAGAATCAAAATCGCTGCAAGCTAGCGGGTTTTTCTTTGTCGGAAAGAAGAGCGGGGATCTTAGGCCATGCCAGGACTATCAGTACATCAATGACTGGACAATCAAGAACGCTTATCCATTACCACTTCCATTATCCTTAGTCGCACGATTGCACGGAGCCAAGTATTTCACCAAGATGGATGTCCGATCCGGTTATAACAATATTCGTATCCACCCTGACGACAGATGGAAGGCAGCATTTACTACGGAATTCGGGCTCTATGAACCGAATGTCATGTTCTTCGGCCTCTGTAACTCCCCAGCCACGTTTCAGGCCTACATGAACCGAACCTTCCAACAAGAGATCAACGAAGGGTGGTTAGTGATATACATGGACGACATCCTCATCTTTTCAAATAACCTTGACGAACACCATGAACGTACCCGCCGCATATTGACCAAGATTCGAGCTGAAAAACTCTTCTTGAAACCGGAGAAATGCACCTTCGATGCACAAGAAGTGGAATATCTCGGAATGATTATTCGTCCTGGATGTGTCGCCATGGATACCGCTAAAACTGATGGGATTCGCGATTGGCCAGTTCCTACCACGGTCAAAGAAACACGATCATTCCTTGGGTTTTGCAACTTCTACCGAAACTTTATTCCTCATTACTCCGATATCGCACGACCACTCATTGATTTAACAAAAAAGAACAATACTTTCTTATGGTCGGCTCCCTGTCAAGAAGCCTTTGCTACGTTGAAAGATTGCTTCTTACGACAACCAGTCCTTCGCAACCCTGATCCAACACGCCAGTTTGCAGTCGCAACTGATGCATCATTGGTAGCTACCGGAGCTGTTCTCCTTCAAACTGATGAAAATGGAGTCTATCATCCTTGTGGTTATCTTTCGCAGTCGCTAAATCCAGCAGAACGGAATTATCAGATCTTCGATAGAGAACTCCTCGCAGTTATCCGGGCGTTAACAGAATGGCGTCACTACTTGGAAGGAAATCCCCATCCGGTCATCGTATTCACTGATCACATGAACCTTCTCTACTTCCGAACCGCACAGAAGCTCACTCGTCGCCAAGCTCGTTGGCAATTGATCCTTTCATGCTATGATCTAGAACTCCACCATGTTGCCGGAACCAAACTTGTTGCCCCTGACGCCTTATCTCGCCGTGCTGATCACATTCCCACTGAAACCGATAACGAAGACGTCACTCTACTTCCCGATTCCCTCTTCATCCGCCTTCTTGACCAAGAATTAATGACGACCCTCGCGAACCCTGATCCCAATGACACCGACCCTATATTCCAAGCCGCCTCTGATGCGTTGAACGGTCTCTGCCTCCCCCCGATGAAATCTGCCCTCTCCGATTGGACGATTAAGGACGATATCTTGTTCTACAAAGATCGTGCCTACGTCCGTCCTGCCGGACGGCATGCTATTTTGGAACGAACCCACGATCACGCAACAGCAGGACACCCTGGTCGTTTTAAAACTGAAGAACTCGTGAAACGTGACTTCTGGTGGCCTTCTATGGGCACCTATATCCGGAAATATGTCGAAGGTTGCGCCCTCTGTCAGCAGATGAAGTCTGACACACATCCTGCGACCCCCCCGCTTGTCCCCATCCCATCCTCCGTCTCCACTCCCTTTGCCCAAATATCTGTCGACCTCATCACTGACCTGCCTCCCTGTAACGGCTTTGATTCTATCATGGTCGTGGTAGACCATGGGCTTACGAAGGGGGTAATTCTCATCCCGTGTACGAAAACCATCACTTCGGAAGGAGTAGCCAAGAAGTTTTTCAAATACGTCTACCGCCGTTTCGGGCTCCACAAAAAAGTAATCTCCGATTGAGGCCCACAATTCGTCTCCAAGTTTTCTAAAGCCCTCGCCAAGCTGCTGAAATACGACATCGCTGCCTCCACCGCTTATCACCCGCAAACAGATGGACAAACAGAACGTCTCAATCAGGAACTGGAAACCTATCTCCGTATCTATTGTCGAAACAACCCGGAAGAATGGATTGAACATCTTCCTATGGCCGAATTCGTTCACAATCACAGAAAGCATGACTCTCGCAATGCCTCCCCCTTCCGCCTCATGATGGGATATGAGCCACGAGCTCTCCCTCACGTACTCCCTGAATCTACTGTCCCAGCAGCAGAAGAACGACTCCGCACTCTTCAAAAGATACGAGAAGAGGCGATTTCCTGCCATAATCTCGCCATGCAGCGAATGGCCGAACGATCGCATGGAAAGAAGTATCAACCATGGAAAATCGGAGATAAGGTTTGGTTGTCAGGAAAGAACCTCATCACGCAGCTACCATCACGAAAGCTTGCCCCAAAACGATACGGACCTTTTATCATCACTGCAGTACTATCCCCGATCACGTTCACACTCCAACTCCCCGCGCAATGGAAAGTTCACCCCACATTCCACGCTTCTGAACTATCGTCCTATCACAAAACGGAAATCCACGGCCCTAATTTCCACGAACCTTCACCTGACATCATAGATAACGAAGAAGAATACGAAGTCGAAGCTATCCTGTCACATAAGGGAACGGGTAAACGAAGGCGCTATCTGGTATCCTGGAAAGGATATTCCTCCGCCAGCAACGAGTGGATTCCCCAAGAAAATCTCAGCAACGCTTCTTCGATCCTCACCGCTTATAAGAAAGCTCACGGACTATAAAGAACCCTCGAAAAGCATCATGTCTACTCGCTCTCAACACACTCGTAACCTCGAAATCTGCCTTGCACAACTCCGCGTCCTTATTTCCCACATAGATACTATGACCGACACCCTTGCTTCTCCCACCGTAACTTCCACCACCCTTACCAACGATTCCGACTCCTCGTCTCACTACTTCGCTGTCCTTGACGACATCGAAACCAATACCATATTCGAATCCGCCCTCCTCTCAGAACAATACGCTATAGAAATCGATAACCTTCTCGCAGAACGAGGAGCTCTCTCTAGCACCCTTCTCATTAATATTATCCGCGCCGCTAAACTCGTCGAGCGTACCTCCGAGCTTCTTAATGATGAACGTATCAAAACAATCTTTCGTCATCTTCATATTCGTATTCGCAACACCGCAGTTCGTCTCATGCCTCCCGCTACCAAAGAAATTGTTAGAGAGGCCATCCACATCGTTACTGAACGAATTGCAAACAACCCAGTTGCCCGACCTCCATCACCCCATGTCGCCGTTCCTATTCCACCTCCGGTTGAGACTACTCCCGTTGAGCACACGCTTAATGATATCGTGCCTCCTCACGTACCTAGCATACCGATTGCTACTACGCCTCGCACAGCGCAACCCGCTCGTATTCGCCCTATCCGTCGCAGTCCCTCCAAGCTCAAGAGAGAGCTCTCAGTCTCCCCCACCACTCGCAACCGCATCTTACGTTCCAAGACCCCGTCCCCACCGCCCCCGACGTCTTCCGTCACCATCGTGAAAACCGAAAACTGCGACAACTTTATATGTCGCAACTGCAACCTTGTCGGCCATCGCCACAAGAATTGCCCCACATACTTTTGTCGCGTATGTCGTGACTTAGCACCTGGCCACTTGTCGGCCTTTTGCAAAGAGCTTCGCGGAGAAAAGATTATACCCATGGTTTGGACGGATGACGGTTTCTACGATGCTCTCGCTAAATGGGAAGCTGATAAAGATGCGGAACACGAACAGATTTCCGTCGAAGAAGACGAAAGGTTGTTTAGTCAATGCGCGGGAGATCGCGACGACTACGAATATGACCATAACTTTGAATGTTGAAATCGGTGACTTCAACGATAACAACGGGGTAATGTTACAGTCAAGTACGCCCCTATTCATTTTCTCTTACTTTCCGCTTGTATTACGTCGCGAGCCGCATGATGCCGCCGTTAGACTTATCTTTCTTTTCTGATTACTCATTGTATTCCATCATGACCGCTATCTTGCCGTCACTAGATGACCTATTCTTGGTATCTCTGACTCGTCTTATCTATGACTCATTTTGTTACGACCGGCCCTAAAGACATTTCTACTAGTATATAAACTCGTCTCTGTACTGTGTAGTTCTTTACTTTAATCTTACTAGGTTTTACCTGGAACTTCCTTCGCTTAAGACCTCCAATCTTGAGTCGTCTGAACATTGATTCAAGTCAAGGACACTCTCCTTGTCTTGTCTTAGAAACCACTGAACTTCGGTATACGCCGAAGCCTTGAACCGACTTTGGTCGATCGCTCTTATCGAGTGACCAAACGTCAGACCTATCCTAGTTCGTAACACCAAGTAGATTCAAGTTAGAGAATACAGGCGATACCCTACTGGTATATATAGGTAGGAAGTGGTTGAGGGCAGGACTGCCGTATTAGTGGTAAGGGCAAAGGGGAATATGAGTCAGAGATAGGTACCGGTTGGACAGTAAGGGTAAAGGGGAAGGTGAGTCAGAGATAAGTACCGGTCAGGCGGTAAAGGCATAGGGTTGTGAGTCAGAGAGACGAAACAACGGTAACAGTAAAACGTGCGCAGCGTTCTAGAATGAGCTGCGCGTTCGAAGTGAAATGACGTAGTAAGTACAAAGTAAAGCGAGTAAAGAGGAAAATGAATAGGGATCTCACACGACCCGATGTTCTTGTAACATTACCCCCGTTTCTAGGACCTGAAATCAGCGAGTTCAGCAATCCTGGTTGTCATAGTAGCAGGGGTCAACGTCAACATCGGCGAGCCATTCCTCGGCTTCTAGAGCGTTGAGTTCACGCTGTTGGTCTTCAACAGCAGCGGCCTGGTCATAGGCGGCTTCTAACTTGTGCAACTGCACGAAGAAGTTGGGGTCAGAGAGACCACGGCGAAGGAGCCGTTTGCCTTTAAGGTTGCGGCAAGTGGAGGTGTAGTGACCAGGGGCAAACTGTCCGCAGATGCGGCAGAAGTAGCGGTTGCAGTGGCGCATCTTGTGTCCAAGTTTGTGGCAGGTGTTGCACACGTAGTTAGAACGAAGTTCTTGAGTGTTTTGCGAAGCTTCCATCTGAGCGAAACGGATGGACTCAGTGGTGTCGACTTGGAGAGAATTGGTGGTATCATCCCAAGACTTCTGTTTGCGATGGACCTTGGATAATGGAAGACCGTAGGATAGGAGGCTGGTGGCGCGAACACGATGTTTGCCTTTAGAAGGGCGGGTACGTGTGAGAGGGATCATGGGTGATGGCAAGGGAGACTGAGGCGGGGGAACTGGTAAAGGTGTAGGCGTAATGGTAGGAGTATCAAGGTCGATTCTATCGATCAAAGAAGTAGGGACGTAGTCTGGGTCGGCAACATAGAGGTCGTCGCTTGGGGAATATCCCCTTATGAGTGCGAGCTCGGATTGTGATGCGATGAGAGTGTCATCGGGCTCGGAAGAAGGAGGGGATGGGGGTGCAACTGATAGTGCGAGTGCGAGTAAGTGGTCAGCGTCAATCTGTTCGATCTTGGCTTCAGATAAGGCCAGGTCAGTGGGGACGAATGGGGTGGAGCTTCGCTCAACGACCTCCAGGTTATCTGGGGGGGCACTCCATTCTCGTTCAGCTTCCATCTTGTTACAGACGTCACCGAAGTTCCTTGCTTCAAGGAGGAGCATGACTGATCGTTTGATCATTCTGCGAGGGTAGCGGACAGAGATGGTGCTATATTTCGAGCCGGGGGTTTGCTGGAGTTCCCTCGCAGCGATGTCGAGGTTGTCAGCACAGCGGAGTATGTTGACGAGGTGAAGGAGGGGCCAGTCCTGAGTTCTCAGGATGTAGGTGTCTAGACGGAGGGCATATTGAATATCTAGTATAATGGCTTCCCACATGGCATGTTGTTGGGTCTGGGTTCCCAACGTCGAGAAGGGGACGCTGGTGATATAGTCACTGCTGGTAGAGTTGGAGGTGGAGGTTGAGGATGACGTGGAGGAGGCAGAGGAAGATGCAGAGGAGGACGACATGTTCAATAAAGGTAGAAGAGATGGTGGGGAAGGTCATGAAGCTGAGGCTTGCTTGACCGTCTTCAGTCGTTTCTTATACTCTTTGAGGATCTCCGCTGCGGATCTTAGTTCTGATTCAGGCAGCCACGTTCGTTCAGAGTCAGGGTATCCTGCCCAAGTCACAAGATAACAACGGCGGGAGCCGGTACCCTTGTGTCGGAGGATCTGTTCCACTTCGTAGTGCTCCTCTCCATCGATAAGATCAGGAGGAGGTTCAGGGTAATTCGGGCCGTGTACTTCCGTCTCCTGATAGGAGGAAAGTTCCGAGGCATGGAACGTGGGGTGAACCTTCCAAGTTGCTGGTAGCTTCAGCTTGAAGGTGATTGGTGACAGTACGTCAGTGATCTGGAAGGGGCTGTATCGTTTCGGGGCGAGTTTCTTTGAAGGTAAACCGGTGATGAGGTGCGTGGCAGATAGCCAAACTTTATAACCTCGTTTCCATGGCTGGTATCTTTGCCCATGGGATCGTTCCGCCATTCGCTGTTGAGCGAGACTGTGGCAGGCAAGGGCTTCTTCATGGATCTTTTTAAGGAATTTGACTCGATCTTCCGCAGCCGGGATAGCGGAGTCAGGGAATGCGTGGGGAATCCCTCTAGGCTCATAGCCCATCATCAGGAAGAAGGGGGAGGCGTCACGAGCGCTATGTTTTCTGGAGTTATGGACAAATTCGGCCATCCCAAGGCATTGTGCCCATTGGGTAGGGGTTGTCCTGCAGTAGATTCGAAGGTAGGTTTCTAGCTCCTGGTTCATGCGTTCGGTCTGGCCATCAGTCTGGGGGTGATAGGTGGTGGAGAGAGCCACTTGGTAGTCTAGGAGGCGCCCTAGTTCTTTGGCGAGTTTCGAGGCGAACTGTGGACCTCTATCTGAGATGATCTTGTCGTAGAGACCGAATCTCCTGTAGACATGTTCAATAAAAAGCTGGGCCACTCCTTCTGCAGAGATGGTTTTATTGCAAGGTGTGAGAATTACCCCCTTCGTAAGACCATGGTCTACCACGACCATGACAGAATCGAAGCCGCCTGACTCGGGGAGGTCCGTGATTAAATCAACGGAGACTTGGGAAAAGGGGCGCATTGCGGAGGAGGGGATAGGCATCAGGGGCGGGGTGGTTGGGTGAGTGTTAACCTTCATTTGCTGGCAGATTGCACAGCCGTCGATGTATTTTCGTACGTAGGTGCCCATGCCGGGCCACCAATAAGATTTCTTGACGTTCCATTCAGTAATAGAACGTCCTGGGTGTCCGGCAGTCGGGTGATCATGATGGAGGGAAAGGATGCGGTGGCGAAGGTCAGCAGGGACGTAAGCGCGATCCTTGTAAAACAGAACTCCATCAGTGAACTTCCAATCTGAAAGCACAGATTTCATGGGGGGTGCACAGACGCCGTTGAGTGCGTCAAGTGCAGTCTTGATCGTGAGATCGGTGGGGGAATCGGAAAGCTGCTGGAATTCATCAGCAAGCTCGGAGTCGATCATCTTCACAAACAGGGAGTCAGGAAGTAGCACGAGATCTTCATTATCTTCGTTAGCTACGATATGGTCGGGGCGATGAGAGAGGGCGTCAGGTGCTGCAAGTTTACTTCCAGGGACATGGTGGAAGACAAGGTCAAAGTCGCAGAGGGTAAGTTGCCATCGCGCTTGCCGGCGAGTCAACTTCTGTGCAGAGCGGAAATATAGGAGGTTCTTATGATCGGTGAAGATGATGACAGGGTGAGGGTTTCCCTCGAGGAAGTGACGCCATTCTTTCAGGGCGCGGATGACAGCGAGGAGTTCTCGGTCATAAATCTGGTAATTTCGTTCTGCCGGGTTCAGGGATTGCGAGAGGTATCCGCAGGGGTGATAAGCCCCATTCGTGTCTGTTTGAAGGAGGACAGCTCCTGTCGCATGCAATGAAGCATCAGTAGCTAGCGCGAATTGCCGTGAGGGGTCGGGGTTCTGTAGGACGGGTTCGGAGGTGAAGCAGGTTTTGAGCTTCTGAAAAGCTGCTTCACAGGAATCATTCCATGAGAAGGATACATCCTTCTTGGTGAGGTCTAGGAGGGGTCGTGCCGTGTCCGAGTAGTGAGAGATGAAGTGTCGGTAGAAGTTGCAGAATCCAAGGAAGGATCGTACATCCTTGACAGAGGATGGAGTCTGCCAGTCGCTAATACCCTTAAGCTTGGCAGGGTCCATAGCAACTTGGCCAGGGCGGATAATCATTCCGAGGTATTCAACTTCTTGGGCGTCGAAGGTACACTTCTCCGGTTTGAGGAAGAGTGACTCATCTCTTAACTTCTGTAAAACTCGACGGGTTCGTTCCTGGTGTTCTTCAAGGTTCTTCGAGAAAATCAGGATGTCGTCCATGTAGACGATTAACCATCCTTCGTTGATTTCTCTATCAAAGGTTTGGTTCATATAAGCCTGAAATGTAGCTGGTGAGTTGCATAAACCAAAGAACATGACCTTCGGCTCAAAGAGTCTGAAGGACGTGGAGAACGCTGCCTTCCATCGATCATCGGGGTGGATTAGGATATTGTTGTAGCCCGAGCGTACGTCTACCTTGGTAAAGTACTTGGCATCTCAGAGCTTGGCAATAAGAGGTGGGATAAGCGGAAGGGGGTAGGCGTTCTTCACAGTCCATTCATTGATATACCAGTAGTCTTGACAGGGGTGTAGGGAACCGTCTTTCTTTCCTACAAAGAAGAACCCCGAGGCTTGCGGGGATTTTGATGGTTGGATGAAATCTTTCTTCAGGTGCTCGTCTAAGAAAGCTTTGACAGCGTCAGTTTCTTTCGGGGAGAGAGGGTAGGCTCGTGATGATTTAGGCACGAAGCCTTCCTTCATATCGATACGATGGTCCACGCCCAGTCGGGAGGGCAGGAGCTGGTTCAATCCGTCTTTAGCAAATATATCAGCGAAATCATGGAGGTATTCCAGGACTAGTTCCTCGAATGATTTCTTCTTCATTTCCTGGGCCTTTTCCAAGGCAAATTCTTGAGCTTTGTTGCTCGTCTTGGTGTATTCTTCTTCTTTCTTTGCTGCGGCCAGCAGCCAGATGTTCCTCAGAGGGAACGGGGTCTTCTTCTGTTCTTTCTTGGACGTCCCATCACGAGTGAGGGGAGTGTCATAGGAGACATTTTCGATGAGCCAGACAGAGGTCCCATCAGGGGCATACTCAATTAGTACTTCATCATCAGAGAGGGGATAGGTGGCGATTTCCTTTACCTCAGGCGCGATTTGCGCATCCATGACCCAGGCATCTTGCATGGTATCGAAGTCTGGGATGTCGATGATAACGGGGGTCAGTTCCTCCTGTTTCTTGACTTTCTTAGTTTTCTTGGTTTTCTTCTTCTTTTTCTTGATCTCTTCAAGGGCGTGCGTGGCGTCGCTTGAGAGAGTCTTGAGGGGGGTGAAGGGAAGGTCATCCTCGTCCTCGATGATCGGTTTCATACCGCGAAATACGTAGGGGTCTGCCCCATTGTCTTTGCATTTGTCGTTGATCATTTCTTCAATTTCCCGAGATCTAGGGGTTTCGGAGAGGATAATCGTATCCTGGGCCCAGTCAATTACTGGGTTCATGGCGGTGAGCCAGGGCTTGCCAAGAAGCATGTCGTCTTGGTTTGCTAATCGGGTGACGTTGAACTTGCCCCACATTACGCGTTTGTCAAGTCTGATAAACAATGTGCAATAATGCGTGACTCGTCCAGCTTTCGAGTGGCTTCCATCGACTGTAGTGATGTGGAAGGGTTTGGAGAGTTCGTGTAATCCGATGCGGTTCTTTCGACAGAAACCTGCATCGATAAATGACGCTCCAGCGCCAGAGTCGATGATAGCGGTGCATGCAACGGTTTTGGTGCTCAATGTTGAAAAAAGAGTGATGGGGACACGAAATTCATTCGATCTACCAACAGTCTTAGTGTACAACAAGCATGTAGGAGAGGCTGACGTTGCGGCAGGTCTCCTCCTTAAAAATCCTCAGGTCCGTCTTTGGACCTGGTCTTCATCTTTCTGGTGGATAGTCGGTTGACTTCCATTTCTTCGTCCGAGTCTTCGTCAGCTGTTTCATCATCAGGCTGGTCATTGCCGCGCCTTACCGGTTCTTTTCCTTTCTTGGAGCTTTCAGTGTCTCCTCGTCGGACCTTTGGGTGATGTTGGCGACTGCTGGCTCTATGCCCAGTCTCACCACAGGCAAAACATTTGCCGTTCTTCATGTAGTCAGCCTTCTCCTTTGGAGTAAGGGTTCGGTCGACATCCATAGCGTCTGGGTCACGTTTAGGACCATTAGGCTTAGGGACGTATTGTGTGCCTTGGTTAGGCCTATAGGGTTTCAGCGCTTGGTGCATAGTGCGGCTTCTCTGATAGTTGGCATCCAGCTGAGTGGCGGCGGTGTACCATTTTTCAACGGTAACGGGGACGGTCTCCATTTTGTAGATGGTGTCACGGAGCTGGGGTTTCATTCCTGTTTCAAAGAAGTGGATGAGAGCGACGCTCTCCTTCATCAAGGACTGTGTTGCGAGGGTCTTGAACTCAGCAATGTAGTCGGCGATGTCATTGCCCTGTCTAAGGGTCTTAAGTTTCGTCATGGCGGTTACCTTGGCATCTACGCTCATGAAAGAGTTTTTGAACTCTTTCTCGAAGTCGGCGAAGGTTCCTAGCGTAGGGGTGGTTTGGGCGAGAGCTTCAGCAACGAAGTTTGTCTTCCAATTGAAGGCTGTTCCCGACGCCATATAGGCGAGGGCCGTGCCGACCTTCTTGGTATCGCTGTTGTATACTTCATGGTTGATCATGAAGAAAAGCTTCATGCTAAGGAGCCATCCCTGCGCCTTATCTAAGTCTCTGTCGAAGTCGTGAGGTTTCCCTGCCTTGAGTTCGACAGGGGCTTTGGTGATCGTCGTGGGGTTTGACATTCTAAAACTGGGGTTCGCTGAGAGGTTTCTTGGTGGACGCTCTTCAGGGAATTCGTCTGACAAAGTAGAAGTGTCTTCTTCAGTCTTCGTTTCTTGATCAGGGTTTTGGTTGGCCTCTTGATACTGTTCGTCGAGGGGTTGTTCCTCCTCTTCTTCGGGTTCAGAGTCTGGTGTGTTGGGATCTCTTTCCCAAGGAAACTTCCTTATCCAGGAAGACGTGTCGGGATCCTTGAGATGAAAGGATCAGTAGGTAACTTGAATCTTTTGTTACGAACAATGCGTGTTCGCAACTAGAACTTGGATAGGGGCTCTTGTGAAGTCTGCTGAGACCAGCGGACGTTCGATCACAAGAGTTCTTGAGCAAAGACTTCATCTGGAAGGACGAAGGCTTTATCGACAATTACGACGGCGTGTCTGTAATCATGTTCCTCAACTATCAAGACTGTTGGGCGACGAGCACAACAGAAGTTAAGATGAGAAAGCGAAGCTTGCTTAAGGCTTCTAGGAAGTAGGCAGATGGAACCAAGTAGATTCAAGTTAGAGAATACAGGCGATACCCTACTGGTATATATAGGTAGGAAGTGGTTGAGGGCAGGACTGCCGTATTAGTGGTAAGGGCAAAGGGGAATATGAGTCAGAGATAGGTACCGGTTGGACAGTAAGGGTAAAGGGGAAGGTGAGTCAGAGATAAGTACCGGTCAGGCAGTAAAGGCATAGGGTTGTGAGTCAGAGAGACGAAACAATGGTAACAGTAAAACGTGCGCAGCATTCTAGAATGAGCTGCGCGTTCGAAGTGAAATGACGTAGTAAGTACAAAGTAAAGCGAGTAAAGAGGAAAATGAATAGGGGTCTCACACGACCCAATGTTCTTGTAACATATATCAGGTGAATTTCAGCTTGGGAAGTTCAATGCTTTCGATGATTTTGATGTTGGTCCTCAATACTTTCAGGCATGCACAATACTACATACTGGTTATATTTCAGCATCAGGAGTTTGATGCTTTCAATGGTTTCAATGTGAGGCCTAGATGATTGTGTTCATTGACATGTGGATAGCCCTTAATGTCAGGAGTGCCACAGAATTCATCTGGCCTCACACGGACATATGAGGTAATGTAGGACATTCTCAACACATCAGGAGACACATAAAAACACATCATAAGGCACTACATCATGTCTTCAATAGTCATACCTATGTGTAGTATGATAGTGTGATCTCTAATATACTGTTCAGGCTGACACTCATCAAGTATCACAGGTCTATTGTATAGACTTAGAATAAAATACAATAGTCTTAATAGGATAGTCTTAAATTAATAGTCTTAACTTGATAGTCATTACACGATAGTCTTCACTTGATAGTCTAATATGATAGTTGATTACTACATAATACATAAGCTGTGAGGGTTAGGATTATTATGGAAGATATGACAGTTATGGTTATTATGAAAGCTTATATTATGACTAGCAAGTTAAGACTATTGAGTTAAGACAATCATATCCTTAGTCTAGTAAGCACTGTCAAAGCTTGTGACCTTCTGGTAACTGTGTGGCAAAATCATATTTTGCTGATGTATATATCTTGTGATTGTAACTTTCTTGCACCAGTGCACAGTGATTGCCTTGAGGTTCTATGCAGTTGTGACCAATTTCGAGTTTTTTTTGTATTTAGACATACATACCACTGACAGATACTGGTTCAGGGACTGGAACAGTACATTGGAAGCCAATCTATCATATTATACACAGGTGTTATCATAGCAAACCTGATGCAGTCCCTGATGATGTGTTTTGTGTTTCTCCTGATGTTTTAGAATTTTTCCCACACAAGGCTGACAACAAAAACATTGAACCTGCGAAGCTCAGACACACCCAGTAAATAGTATTTTGCTCATATCTCCCTCAAATCATGTCTGTTTGAGGCAAAATATGATCCCCAACATCCCTTCAATAGTATATGCAATATATAAGGATACTAGGACAACAGGATTTATTCCTGTTGTGCTATGTGCTTACCCTTGGTGCAAGGCGTGACATCAAAAACATCAGGAGCATCAAACTTCTGATGCTGAAATTCACCCAATATATAATATTTTGCTGATATCTCACTCAAGTCTTATCCATGTGAGACAATCTGAATTGTGACAGGCCCCTGAGATCAAGTTCTATCTGTTTGTGAATGCCTGAATGCCTTGAGGCCAGACATTACAAACATGGGAACCATTGACCTTACAATGCTGAAATACACCCAGTATACGGGATTTTGCTCATATCTCACTCAACTCTTATCCATTTGGGACAGTCTGAATTCTGCCAGACCCCTGAGATCTAGGGCTATCTGCATGTCAATGCCTGAAGGCATCGAGGCTTGATATCAATAACATCAAAAGCATCAAACTTCTGATAGTGAAATTCACTTGGTATATAGTATTTTGCTCATATCTCACTCAAATCACATGCGTTTGAGATGATCTAAATTCTGATGGGCCCCTGAGAGTGGGGGCTATCTGGGTGTTAATGCCCGAAAGCATCGGGGCACTTGGGACTCGGGACTCAGGACTCGGGACTTGGGCCATTTGAGATGATCTAAATTCTGATGGGCCCCTGTGAGTGAGAGCTTTCTGGGTGTTAATGCCCGAAAGCATCGAGACCCGACATCAACAACATCGAAAGCATCAAACTTCTGATGCCAAAATTCACCCAGTATATAGTATTTTGTTCATATCTCGCTCAAATCACATCCATTTGAGATGATCTAAATTCTGACAGGTCCCTGGGAGCGAGGGCTATCTGGGTGTTAATGCCCGGACGCATCAGGGCACTCGGGACTTGGGACTCGGGACTCAGTACTCAGCACTCGGTAGTCAGTATATGGGATTTTGCATATATCTCACTCAAATTATATCTGTTTCAGACGATCTGAATTTTGCCACACCCCTGAGATCGAGGGCTATCTACATGTCAATGCCCGAAAGCATCAAGACCCAACATCAAAAACATCGAAAGCATTGAACCTCTGATGCCAAATTCACCTGGTATATAGTATTTTGCTCATATCTCACTCAAATCACATCCATTTATGATGATCTAAATTCTGATGGGCACCTGAGAGCGTGGGCTGTCTGGGTGTTAATGCCCGAAAGCATCGGGGCACTCAGGACTCAGAACTCAGGACTCGGAACTCAGCACTTGGCACTCAGAACTCAGAACTCGGAACTTGGAACTCAGCACTCGGCACTCGGCAGAATGCTCAGTTGCAATGCTGAAGGCACTGAGGTGGATGAGGGAACATCTCCTGACAGTGATTGAGGATCAACAAGCTGGCATCCATGAAAAGATGGTAGAGATTCAGATGTACACCACCGTCCTAACGAAATTGAACCCAAGGCGACCAGAGTAGTTCTAGTCCTTCAGTTCAGAATGTTGAAGTCTAAATTCTGTACATGATGCAATAAGTACTGAAAATTACATACTGACTTTCAAATATCTGACCTATTGCTTCCTGCCGAGTCCCGCATACCAAATATCAAGACCCGAAGCCTGAAGCCCAAGATTCAAGACTCGAAACTTGAAACTCAAACATTGAGTCCCAACAATCGAGTCCCACAGCCCGACTATTGAGTCCCAACCATTGAGTCCCGACTACCAAGTCCTGA
Source organism: Suillus subluteus (assembly GCA_016647755.1). Taxonomy (NCBI): domain Eukaryota; kingdom Fungi; phylum Basidiomycota; class Agaricomycetes; order Boletales; family Suillaceae; genus Suillus; species Suillus subluteus. The sequence continues at coordinate 12,985 of JABBWI010000196.1, read as the reverse complement.
CTACCGAGTCTTGAAACCCGAGTCCCCACTATCAAGTCCCGACTACCGAGTCTTGAAACCCGAGTCCCGACAATCAAGTCCTGAAGCCCGAGATTTGAGTCCCGAAACCCAAGGCCTGACCATCAAGTCCCAACCATTGAGTACTGAGTCCCGAATATCGAGACCCGACACCCAAAACCCGAAGCCCAAGATTTGCATGCCGGAGATAAATTAACGCATCTGGGAGTTAGGACATCATTTTCCGAGCTTGGTGTGAACCACTGTTGATTAGTACGCCAAATCCCATCGAGCTTTATGCTTTTTTTCGAGCATGGGAGCTAGCAAATCTACAACTAGCTGAGCTCCACCATGTCTACAATTATCATTCTCCTGGGCCCACCCATCTATATTATATACCCCCACGTTGGCCTACCTGTCTATGCAATATATGTCTACCATCGGCCCACCTGTATATAATAAATCTTTCACCGCTCCCTCGGTCCACCCGTCTACAAAATAATACCAATACGTCGGCCCACTCATCTACAAAATAATATTAATTCGTCAGCCCACCCGTCTAATGTGATATATATCTGGGCCCACCCATCTATGTGATAACAAGCACCCTTGATATACCTGGCTATTTGATACATATCTACCTTGGTACACCCATCTACATAATATCCAACTACCTTGGCCGATCCGTCTATTGAAAATTCATGTCCATCGGCCCACCCATCTACTTTACATATTCCCCACCTGGGCCCACCCATCTCCATCAGGAATAATAACACTCCTGGCCCATCCATCACAGTAGAGGATATATCTACCTTCGGCCCATGGTCCGCTGGCCCGCATCATATGGGATATTATGCAAGTCCGTTCACTCGTATAATATGGAGATATGTTACTGCAATATGTGGTACTTGCTGCTTGAGCGCCTTACAGTGTTCTCGCAATGCCAAGATTTGTGAATTTTCGTGCATATATGCACCCTAAAATGTTCTTCTATGAATACTACATAATCAGGAATGACTTACCTGCAGGTATGTATTAAAATTTGATGGTGGGAGCCGTTGTTGTGGGGCAGAATCCACAAATGGCTCTTCTGGTGATAGTGTCTGACCAGAAGATAGGGGGGATGGTCCTGAAGGACCAGTGTAGTCCTCCCACTGTGGATGCTGCAAAACATTTGGCCCAGCTGAAAATAACTGATCAAGTTCAAACTCCGCTGGTATTTTCCGAAATGCCCCAAGTCTGGCTTATTGGTGTGTTCCTTCATTTCATCTACAGTATAGCTAGTCTTTCATTTAGTCTACCATTATGAACTCTATTATTAACAAGACCGACACCATCAGTGTTTGCAGAGACACGGTTTTCCTGGAAATCGATGGTGTACTTCCAGCATGGAGTCACTATTGCTTTAAGCTCCCGGTCGAGGCTCCTGGAACCAAGGTAAGTGAAGTTACATTTGTATGTGTCTGATATATAGCTAGGATCTTCAGACCATTGTTTTTCGTGTGCGAGAGGCACCAAAGCCCACTCGTGAGCCAGACTCACACCCACCAAAGTATTTCTATTGGCATAAAACGCAGATGTGGACTTACTCTATATTATAGCATCATCAAAATGGAGGAGGAATTGATTGAAAACAGTGATGGAATCAAGTTCGAGGAGGACACGGTAATCGAGAAGGACAAGTCAGAAGACAACAGTGACAAGCACATCAAGATGGAGGAGGGTGGGGAATTAGATGGAGTCCTTACTGGGTATGTTCTCGATTGTACGAGGATCTAAGTTTATTGACACATTTTCAAGGCCATATCATAAGTGCCTTGTCACCCCCTGTGTGCACTTGAGCCATCGTGTTGGAAATCCAGATCCAGCAATACAGGATATTCTCCGCACACAGAAGCATCCTTGGCAACATATTGTGAGACCTTTTGAAGCATCCGAGATTCCACAGAGGGTGGCAGAACGCGAGGCTGCAAGGGAGAAGCACAGGAAGTTTGAAGAATAATACTATCTTTGAAGAAGAGTATTGACTGTATCATTTTTTAACGCATGTCTTCTCAGTGTTTTTTGATGCACGTCTTTAGATTCACAAATTTTGCATGAACAATTGTATTATACCTACTGTTGTACAACAAGCTGCCTGCAATATTAAACTTGTACTATTCAACATCTGCTTCGACCTCGATATCTTCTTCTTCTTCCTCAATAGGCATCGTAAGTTTTGATATATCTAACCCTGGTTTCTCAAGCATAAAAAACCGATCCTCTGTAGTACCAGATGGTAGTGTTGGTGTATGTGGCACCATAGCTATGACACTCAAGATATTTTTGACATCGACGGCCATGATATCATCAAGTCTCGTGCAGGAAACGACTGTCTGAAAGGAGAGCTGGAGAAGTGCATGATCAGGAGGGGAATATAATCGAACTATGGCAATGTCAACAAAGCGCCAGTCTTCTTGATCGTGGTCTTCTATAGCGAGTTGCATGAAGTATAGCACTTCTGCAAATTGAACCTGGCCATCGAGTTTAAGCTACATTCAAAATTAGCATGAATCAATGAATTAAAGTTACAATAATCTATACCTTAACATTCCAAGACATACAAGTTTGCTCAATTGGTCTGAGAGTTTCTCTCCAAGATGAACACGCTATTTGTCCATTGGGAAGATGTAAATGTGCTCATTGCTTGATACGAGGCAGGGGGTGGTCTCCAAGGAATGTAGTGATTGCATGTGTGTGCACTCCAACTGCATTCTGTGAGTTTTTATCTCGTTTGCATAACAATGCAAACCCATCTCCAAGGTCAACAGCACCTTCAGGAAGGCCTTTGGTGGCTCGTCGAGTTCAGGTATCACAGAAAGGAGAGAATTGACTTTACAGTGTCATACTCCTTCTTGCGAGAGATTTGCATAAGGTTTTGAAGGCTGCCGAATTTCCTGGCCCAGATTTCCGATGGTCCTCTCCATGGTCCATTGGGCATAACAAATGGGTGGACCCTTTTGTATCGTTTCTGATACAATGTGATTGATTTGGTGAACACATGGTCGTACAAAATGAATTTGGTCCTCCCGACGTTGATAGTAATACATCTCGAAGTCACGTTCCCAGGTGCAGAAGAGTGCATGAGCAGTTTGTAAGTCATTGGAGGTGATTCGGTGTTGACACATAAGTCAGAAGGCATGAACGAGTTGACAGTAGTTGATCCAATACTTCTCAGGGAGGGTATTGTAAAGTAGCGCAGGTGCGAGGCCAAATGTATATAATTGGAACTCCCAAGTTTTGTAACTCGTGTTGAGTTTCTCCATGATGTTTCGAGGCTTGCGGTCAAAAGACCCAGGAAGATATGGTCCAGCCATCTCCACAGCCTTGCCATGAGCAGCCCACACCTTGTCATCTTGAAGTACAGCCCAATCCCACGTCTCCAGATTATCAGTGACCCCACAGTCCAAAGTTCTGCGCCACAGAGCAAGAAGAAGATTGCTAATGTTGCCTGCGAGGTGCATGACATCAGTCGTCATGCAAAACAGGACTCCAAGACAATGAGTTGGACTGAGTCCAAGAATGAGAGGGGGTTTAGTGAGACCAGTCTCGGTTTTCCTGATGTCCAATTGTCGTTGATTTGGGGCAGCCACGAGCCGACGTAGATTGTCAGCATAGTCATCAGACCCGCCCAATGGAATCTGGGTGACATCAATACTTGGATGGTCACTGCCATGAATGCATCGGTCCAGTGGCTTGAGAAGTGCTGGATAATATCGCGTGCCATGAGTCTTTCATCTCCCGAGTACCCCACAATACATCTGACAACCATTTTGCTGCTATGACCGACCATCCCATCCCAGTATACGAGTCCAGGGCTGTCAGCAGTGGTGAACAAAAGATGGATATCGGAAATGAATGTCACATCACAGGAGGCATCCCATATTGTAAGACCTTCATTTTGAATGGCAGCTAGGTGATGCATACCAACGAAGAGAAATGAGTCAACATTCTTGGGCTTATTAGGTCCTGGTATGAATCCGCCTGGTCATACATGGATTTTGCGATAGCGTTTGTCGGGGGAGAGATTTACTATTATCCAAATATACATCCAACAATCGGATTGTTTACTTTCATACAGTTGTGCCCCATTGAGAGACACCATGAGGACAATATCATTTGGTTTGATATCTCTGTCAAGTACCGCGCCAAGGTAGTCCTGTCCCATAGCAATATCATCAATGACAGGGATCATTTGCGTTGCCCTCAATTGTGTGAGAATTTGCTGTGTCCATTCATGAAGGTACCTCATGTCACGGGCACTGTCAGGATGACGATACAATGCCTGGAGTTGCGGGCCTAATGGAATGGTTACGAATTTTTGGGCCATGACCCTAGTGTGGCCATTGCTCACTTGTAATCTGGCCTGGTTCCAACGAGATGTGTCACATATCAGACAGTGGTCGAGAGCAGAATAGGGCCCCATAAATGCCAAGCATGATTGAGAACACATGTCATGTTCAAGAGACTCGACACCAGTATATGTAGATATGAGCTTTTCGATGTGATAGAAACTCGGTATATCATCCACTGCTGCTGCACCTGCAAAATTTCGCATCGTTGACCTGCACACACAATTATACGTGTCTTGAGATGCATGTTCGAGGGCCAAGTACATAGATATGCTATGATGTATCCCTGGATTGTTGATTTCCAACAGGACCTTAGGTGGATTCTGCAGCCTTTCCAGTGCCTCGTCATTCATCTTTGCAACTGGATCCTCTAAGGATGCATTTTTGAGTGCAAGGATAAACTCAAAGGTCTCCTGGATTTTTGGCAGTACAGCAAGCTGAGCAAGAGCTTCGATATTGATATTCAGTGGCTGCCTGTGCTCAAATTCGATCCCATGCTCTGGTTGTTGCTGCAGCACGTGTGCATCTGGGGTAGGAGGACATGGTTCCGGAGTGGGGAGACGTGGTTCCGGAGTGGGTAGACGTGGTTCTGGCATAGGAGGATGTGGTTCTGGTGTAAGAGGATGTGGTTCTGGAGTGGGTAGACGTGGTTCTGGGGTAGGAGGACATGGTTCCAGAGTGGGGAGACATGGAGGCATCAAGTCGTCGTCATTGTCAGGAAAATTATTATCGGGGCCAGAAAAATCATTCTCATGGGCACCATTATTTGGCAAGTCCATGTCATTGTCAAGCTATTGTTATATCAGCATAATTTCAGTTGAAAGAAGTGTTAAATTAATATACATACAGTGGCTCAAAAAAGTGTCTCAATGTTTGTGGATTTTCATGTAATTGCTGTATTATGAGTCAGGGTGTGGGAATATGACTAAGCCACAGGGAAGTGTGGGAAAGCTCTGCTTCCTAGCCTTTTGTTTGGTCCCTGTAGCGTGGGAAAATTATGTCATTGAGTGAAGATATGGTCATTTTAATTTGGTGACTCATTGAGACACTTTTTTGACTTTCAGTTTAACCAATACAATCTCTATAATTCTAGTACTTGGTGTTTCCTCCTGTTGTTCTAATTGCTTCTATCACTCTTCTATTCACATTATCTATCAATTTCAGGCATTCCTCATCAAAAATCTTGCCCGACTCTGCTGCAACTCTCTCCTACAGCTAAAATAACCCCTATGGAGGATCTTGATAGACTGTAAGTAATAGCTTGAGTAGTTCCCAGGGCTGTTCAATAGGGTTGAGGTCAGAGGACTGGGCTGGACATTATAGAACACTGATACAATAGTTTTCAAACTGTTTTATGGTCAACTTGAAGTATGCTTAGGGTCATTGTCTTATCAGAGGGTAGCATCTTCTTTATTAATTCTTGATTCCTGCATGCTCCTGAGCAGACACTCCTCCAAAATTGAAATGTGCTGCTCTGCATTCATTCTCTCCTCCACCTCACAGAGAATTCCTACTCTATTCCACCTCATACAAACCTATACTATCAAGTGTCCTACGCCATACTTTAGTGTTTTCTTGACTTTTCTTTCTTCTAGTAGTTCTTCTACCTTTTATCATACATATTCCTGGCCATCTGACCCCATCCTATTGATTTTTGTCTCATCTGACCAGGTAACCCTATTCCAGTGCTCAACAATCCAATACTGAGGCTTTACAGCAAAGGCTAATTTCCTCCCTCTATAGGCTGAAGACAGGAGAGGCTTTTTCTGCTTGATTACAGCTTTGAGGTTGGCTACCTTAGGAGTATTCCTGACTATTTGAGTAAAGAGAGCAGTGTAGATGATGTTATTAATGAATTTGGTGCCTTGTGTAGCATTGGCAGCCTGCCTAGTTGGAATATGATAAACAAGAGATTTTTGTTATGTGGTGTGAGCTTGAAAGGACAACCTAGTTTGATATTTGTCTTATCTGGAATGACTTTTTTAATGACCCTAATGAGAGTAACCCTGCTCAGACCAGTTTTAGTAGCAATCTGCCTGGTATACAGATTAGAAGAGCTGAGGATAATAATAGGGGCTATTTTAGCTGTAGGAGAGAGTTGCAGCAGAGTCGGGCAAGATTTTTGATGAGGAATGCCTGAAATTGATAGATAATAATGGTTCTCAAAGTCGAACCTTGAAAAAAATTCATAGCGAATTTGGATGCTGCCGATATGGCAGGTTTTGAACTCCGACCTGCCCTGCCAGCGTGCTTGACATCATTGCTGCTGGTGTCGACGCTGCCAAAGCTTTAATCTGATTCTTAATCGCTGTCAGTAGGAACATCCAGGATCATGTCACGATCCAATCAAAGAGGTCGAACCAATACATCTGCTGGTACGGACACCTCAAAGAAGTGTACTATCCATTGGGAGGGGGTCCATAGTGCTCATACTGAATGCCTACTTGCCTGGTGCAAGGAAAATGAAGACGCACGCATCAAGCTTTTCTCTGATTCTGCAAAGGATGCTAAGGAGCAAGGTCGGAAGAAGAAGCAGAGTAGTACTTCGAGAGATGTTGTATATTCACAGGTCGCACAAGCTGTATTTTCGAACAACGAGGATCTGGAGGTTCAACAACTCTTCAAGGAGGACCCCAAGGCATTCATAAAACCTGTTTCAACCCGTTTCGGCACGTAAGTATCTAGTTCCTGCGTCATCTATCTTCCCACTGGAATCACTGATCAGATGTCTCAGACTGAGGAGAAAATATAATGCATTTAACAAGGATCTCAAGCAGTCGGGAGCAGGAAAGACGTATGCAGAGCTGCAAGAAGATCCAAAGATGAAGTCTTTGATCAGTAAGTCTCAGCTGCTGTTGATCTGCGCCTGTCCTAACCATGTCTCCGTCAGATACAAAGCTCGAAAAATTTTCCTGGTGGCCTGAGCTTCATGGCTGGTGGCGGACAAATCCAGCCTTCAATCATGCCTTCTCTACTGCAGATGCAGGGCAAGATTTTGCGTCTGCTGCATTGGAACATTTTAATATTTCCAAGCACCCACAACCACTGGCTACAGTTGACGACGATGCTCACACAGATGATGATGGAGACATAGTCAAGGTTGGTACTCGCAGCATGGACGATGGTGCCATTGTAGATGGGACAGATGATATGGCAGTTGACCAGCCCTTGGACCATGGTCTTAGCAACGCACCTGACTCATTCTCTCTGCCTCCATTGCCACAGTGGTACCAACGACCTCAGCTCCCTCCCATCTCAACTTCCGACGCACTTGGAGTGGTATCGTTGAACTCTCCTGAGTGCTCACCAGTACCCAATCAAAGTGCCCCTGATAATCCATTGTCTGTTTTTTCCGATTTTAAGGAATCATCACCTAGCCGTCAGTCTACGCCTATCGACTCAGAAGACTCGGATATCGGTGCCAGCTGAGCACTGCGGTCTCTCCGTGTCAGCTCGCTCAAGGGAAGCCGTGAAAGCTCACCTTCTCTTGCTACAAAACACTCTCATCCACCTACTCAAAGTGCATCACCTCAGTTTAGTCATCCCCCCTCTTCATCATGCAAACGCCCTGGTGGCAGTGCTCTTGACCAGACCTCTGCCACTGCAGAAAAAATGTCCCAAACGGCAGACTCTCTAATGAAGCACCTCGAGAGCAAACGTGAGGGTCGTGCTGAGCAAGAAAGCTACAAACGTATGAAACTTCAGGGCAACATTTGGGCTCGTGATCTCAAGGCCCGCAGTGCTCGTGATGAGCGGGAGCATGTGATGCATCTTGCAGAACAAGACCATCTCCACCAGCAGGAGAGGATGACTCAACAAATCGAGTTTGCAAGACTCGAGCTTGAGCTATCTCGTGCACGTCGAGAAGAGGAGGAGGCTCAGATTCATCGTATTGCTTTGGAGCGTGGTTCTGATCAAAACTGAAGTAGGTCTGTACTGTGTCATCATGCAACTCGTTTTTAGGACTCGGAAATGCATACCATGTTGTACTCAATCTCAAGTGTGACTACACACAGCAAACGCTACAGGTTTGGGATACGTGCTTTGAGTTCACTGAGCTCAAGCGCAAATTTCCCTCGTTGGGTACTAAAGAGGAGGAAGAACTTCTACTTGACAAAGGTTAGGTACTAAAGAGGACGAAGAGCTTCTACTTGACAAAGCAACCACGCCTTTAACGTGTTGCGAAAATCCTGCCCCGCAGTTCCAATGTAAGTCTGATCACCTACTGCACCACCCCCTTGCTGATCATCCTCTCCTGCGTCACCATCAGCTCGCCTCAACCTCCTAGTTTGCTGATAGAAACAGATGTTTGTGTCTTCATGGTTTGTTTTTTCTTCGATTTCAACGATTAGATTGTGCAGAACAAAGCACGAACGGATCCACATGTTTGCGTAGTCGAGGTCCTTCTGACTTTGGATTGGGATGCGAAGCTCCCGCAGTGATTGGAACCGGCCCTTGATAGAGCCGAAAAAATGCTCTGAACGAACACGGACCTAGATGTTGGGTAAGGACTATGAATGTATATTGCCATTCATACTCACTGTTGATAGGTTATAGTTGAATGTCTTTTGGTCCAGCGTCAAACTCCCTCCTGGCGGCCGTTTATATGGCGGCACACACCAGGTTCACGCAGCATATGCTGAATCTGCCCACAACCACTCTCCTGCACCGAAAAATGACTCGGGATCCCGGGAAACTCTTGTCCGCGCAAATACGTTTGAGTCGTGGAGACTTCCAGGTACGCCAATGATGTAGTCCACAATATGAAGATTATGAGGGAATATAACGACCTTTTTAATGCTAAGTAACTGCGCTGCACATCGAACCGACACTTACCTGCGCTGTTAGAGAATAATCTGAGTTCTTGTCGAAGAAACCCTCCCCATGCCGGCCTGGCTTCTCGTGTAAGGGGGATGGAGTCCCATCTACACTAAGAAAGCCTCCACGCCATTCATGACATGTCTTACTTTCAATGTAAGTTTTCACCTGCTCCCGCTCAATTTGATCCTCGTGATCAAGCAGATCAAAATGAATGGCCCGGTCATGAAGTTGAAGGATTGCAATCATCACCCGTTTGTAGCAGTTGTAGATGGTCCCCACGGACACTCCAGCCCAGTCAGATATGTCTTCGGTGGTTGCGGCATTGCCATAATGGCCAGCGCCGTTGAGAAAAATGGTGAGCTGTATTGGGACAGGGAGTTGGGGGTTGTTGGAGTTGTTGTAGAAGATGGTGTGTCCTTCAATCAACTTCATAAGTTCATCAAACACGTCTGCGTCAACACGGAGCTTGCAACGAAATTTTTCAGGCGAGAATAGAGCCCACTCCTCCAGCAAGTGTAGCTGAGGCGCACGACTTAGAGGTGGACGGACATCAAGGACTCGACATTTCTCCACCTCGTCATGCAGTGCAGTGATTGCATCGGCAAACTGAGTAAAGACTCGTTCGCACATGTCTGGGATATCACGCGATAGGAATTCGGAGTATGTTGTGGAGAGTGACGTCAGAGAGTTGTGTGACAAGGCAGACGTGATCGACGACGTAGGAGACACTGGGGACTCTGGCCATGTTGGTGATGCGGTACGTATACTAATATCCAAGCCGCTATGGCCATTGACAGCATCATCAGATTCCTTATCAGAGTCTTCATCGTTGTCTTCATCTAGTAGCTGATCTATCATAAACTCGATTAGTTCCATATATCGCGCGACAGTAAGGTCATTTCTGGTTTGTTTGAGGCTGCGAAGCAGCTTCTTTCGATCTGATTCACAGGGCATATTGATGAAGCTGCAGGACGCTATAGCAGATGGTACAAAGCTTAGGGTTTATTTGTCAGCGTCGGAGCTTCAAATACAACCGGCAACTCACAAACTTTCGACGTTTCCAGATTCTACGAAATCAACTTTGAGAACCACTAATGTGAATAGAAGAGTGATAGAAGCAATTAGAACAACAGGAGGAAACACCAAGTACTAGAATTATAGAGATTGTATTGGTTAAACTGAAAGTCAAAAAAGTGTCTCAATGAGTCACCAAATTAAAATGACCATATCTTCACTCAATGACATAATTTTCCCACGCTACAAGGACCAAACAAAAGGCTAGGAAGCAGAGCTTTCCCACACTTCCCTGTGGCTTAGTCATATTCCCACACCCTGACTCATAATACAGCAATTACATGAAAATCCACAAACATCGAGACACTTTTTTGAGCCACTGTACATGCATGTCGATATCGGACTCAAATTCCAAAGCTTGCTCAAGGTCCAGTGGCTCGGTCTTTGACATGCGCGCACGTTTGCAACGTCCAGTTCTCCGAATAGATGTCTGGTCTTCCTGTACACATTGTGCTAGGCCACGCAGTACAGCCGCACATCGAATACTTGGAGGTTCTGACACACGAGATATAGCGCTGCCTGAAGCTGCAGATACATTTGATTATTCAGTAAGAAGTTATCTTCAGCGAGTACTTACTGTCATGTAGGATTTTCCCAGCCCGAATCTGTTCCTTCTCTTCGTCTGTTTCTGCCTGCTGCAGATGTCGGTACCAGGTTGTGAGAGAAACAATGTGAGGTCTCCCAAAATTCTTCTTGCACACACATGTGCATTGGCGTGTCACAGTATTGTCTAGCTGCTGTGAGCTCGAGCCCAGAGGCATTGTACTAATAATCACGGTGTTAGTGTCTTAATTATACTGATATGAACTCACCAACTGTGTAGTAAAACAGACGAGTCGCAAGACTGTTGTGCTACGACGAAGTTAACATTTACGATTTACAATGTGTAGTTTGCAGTTTGTGATGTGCAATGCAGTGTTTACAATGTGTAGTTCGCAGTTTGCGATGTGCGATGTGAAGGTAATCGTAGGTAAACTCGAAGAGATAAGAAACCAGCAGATTCTGACATAGTACAAATAAGGTAATTCACACCACGACATCTACGAGCATCTCCGGTAAGGTCCAGTTTTCACTGGGGTTGAAACTTGAAAAGGTTTGCACGTTAATGCTGTTGAATTGATTATGTAATTTACCTGACTTGAAGATGCCACACGATCGTTTTGGTGCCTGGCAAACTACGCGCTTAGAAGTTAGCGCTACATCAAGACAACTTGAATCGAAGGTCCTCGAAGAAATTGACAGCGCGTTAACCCGATTTTCTATACCGCCACACTTTCAAGAAAAAATGACTCGGACACGACGCCAGAGTCGCCTGTAGCCGCGACAACACATAGTTGAGAAGGGAGATTTGTACCTTCACGGGTTGCGGACAAGATGAACGAAGGTGGTCCTAATTCCTTCAATAGAATTAATGAGAAGGGTCAGTCACCTCGATGTCGGTCTTGTTTATGAACTATAATACACCTGCACGTAGAATAAGCAAACGCAATATTCACATCCATCTTCCCCACAGTAGTAACCCCCCCTTCCCCATGCCAGCCCACCTCCTCCCAATGCCCTACAAGTTCCTGGACCCTCAAACGTGATCATCACCCTCAACTAAAAGTTAACCGACACAAGTCTGTAACCAAATCTGGTCCCTGACCTCTCGCGAATTTGTCAACATCCACTACTTTAGCAGCACCCTCGCCCAAAACCAAATCTGTATCTGAGAATACCAACGCTGAACATGGTAGCGTCTTTGGCAGTGGGTACATATCGCGGGCGCGGTCTCTGCTATTGAGCTTTGTGCGTCTTTCAGATCCTGTGATTCTTTTCTGACCGAGATCGTGATCTTTGGTGATGATTAGAGAAAGTGTTGATTAATGGGGATTGGACTGGTGAGTTTTTGAGTTTCGAAAGACGGTGGATGCTGATGCGTGATGTAGTGTTTGATGCGGAGATTGTGAAGCTTTGGATGAATATGTTTGTGAGTCTCTGCTTTTATCATTGTGTTTCTGTGGTCGATTATTCAACGTTGAGAGATAGGACATTTATCGGAACGGAACTATCAGGTTCAAAAAGATACTGTTTTCCTATCTTATCGTCTAAACGAGACGTGGTTTTATAGACTTCGGATTAATACATCAAGCTAACACAATGTGCACACCTCCTCAGCCTCAACCACACAGCTAACCAAAAAAAATGACAATAGGACTGACAGAATGTATTCCGCCACTTCGACAGCGACCACACCCAAACTCCGAGACCCCCCTCCGTTAATTCGGGTACGATCTTGGCTAAGCTAAATACGGTACGTCGCGACATCTCTTCTTACTTACTTGAGTAGCTTTCAACGTCACTAGCGCCTATGGTGCTGCTGCTGCTATCTGGTTCGATCGCTTCGTTCGCGCTTATGTGGTTATCAAGTTGAACGGGGCATTCCAGGGTCTTGTATTTATGATCAGTTTACGCGGACTCTGTTGAAGTGGTTGTTTGAGATGAAAGCTGGGTACTTGTAGTTTTTCGGTAACAGCAACGAAATAATGTATGTGAGATCTACCTTCGTTCTCATACCGCCGCCAATAATATCGGAATACGCTGCGACGCAAGTCTGCATGACATGCCATCCTTCCCGCCCATCATGTTTCCCGCCCCAGCCTGCTATCTTTCGTGTCTGTCCACTTCTTTCATTCCTCTCTTGCCGATACTGGGCCGTGGAC
>JABBWI010000195.1:0-123768 GCA_016647755.1 Suillus subluteus | reverse complement strand
TGAGTCATGGATAAGGGTATGGTGGTCCGGATGTGCATCCGGACGGCATGGGAACATCATCGGACATAGGTCCAGAATACGGGATATGACACTGGCACTGCACAAACATCCATAGCGATCTTGGTGAGTATTGAAAAGTTAGATGCGTGATTCTGATAAACTATATTAACAACGAGATTCTAATTGAAACAAAGGAACAACCTACTGACCACCACTGAATGATATCAGTGTCCTTTGAGACATCATCAGGGACATCGTGTAGATACTGCCGCAACTCAGCAGGCCATCCAGAACATTGTTGACAGGCAGCTTCATCAACCAGTGTGTGTCAATGATGATCAAACTCAGACTCTAGTGTCTCAGTAGATGCAAGTGGATTGATGGGAGATGAGGAGAGTGGTGGCACCTGTGGGCATATGTTTCAAATAATATTGCATAGTCTTCTCAATAATCTTCAGCGCTTCATCATGCCAGTCTACAGCATTTGGGTTACCAGCAGTGCATTCGAGTTTTGCTCCTTGGGACCTCCCCAGGCCATCTTGATGTAGTTGAGTTTATAATATGGATGCAGGACTATAGAACGTATCAGCAATATGATAGAGCAGGGGAGAACTAACATACCAAGGGCTAGGATGTAAACTGGTTTTTCATCGAATCTTCTATAGTACTTGTTGACCTTGTCCAGTCTGAGCTCAATTGCTGACTTGAAGAGAGCATACTTTGGATCATCAACGCTTGGCTTCCCATGCAGTCTGCAGTTCTTGATGTCCAGGATTGCTTGCCAGATGGTAGGTTGTAGTTTTGAGGAGAAATACTGCTGAATGTTGTTGGCATTGGAGACGATGTTCCGAGTGGTGTGATGTGTTCCCAATCCACAGGCCAAATTGTGAATGCTTTCCATGGAATATGCTTTGCAGGACTTCCAGGACACTAAATTGTAGTTACTGGCCCAAAAAGCTCATCCATGACTTCATGAACATATTGATGGACTACATATGAAGTCAGCGCACTGGTAAACATGTGAAAAGAATGTTGCCACACACCTGGCAAAGCTCATATGCTCGACCCAACATACCCTCAGCAGTCCCCCACCAGACGTTACTGTGAAGCAGGATCTTGAGCAGTATTTCAATGCCACAGTTGTGTTGAAGTGTTTCGAAGTACTCAATATGTTGGCCAGAGCATTGAAATCTGCAATGTACATTTAGAATCATTGGAATAGAATGAACATGATGACATACCTTGATGGCGAGGGTTTGCACAGCAGCCATGACATCCAGCAAGTCCCCAAGGATGCGATTATCAGGTAGTGCAGGATCAAATTCCCATATGGCCATTGTAGTCGCTACATTGGCAATTTTGGTGATTGATGACATGAGGGCCACAACGGCAAGGTTGATGACATGGGCGAGGCATGGGAGGTGGTGGTTTATTGGTATTGAAAGAGTAGATGTGACGGCGGTGAAGAATCTGCTCAATCTTGTCACAGGTTGTATCATTGTTGCTGGTGTTATCAGCGGTAACACAGAAAAGCTATGGAAAGTTGAAATCAACTAACTCGAAAACTGGAATGCAGGAACATACCTTAGATGATTGTCCTGAAATGATTCCAGCTCATTCACATAATCCAATGAAAATAGTGACCAGATTATTCTCCAGAGTGCATGCCAGAGATGCCTTTGAAAGCAATTACATGAGAATGAAGTGTCCATGTTGAGGCCACTTCGATCCAATGGGCAGTCAGTCCAAAAAATGCCACTTTGGTCTGGTCAAGAGACCAAAGGTCAGTGGTAGTTGAAACACATCCTGCTAGTGGGTTCTGTATATTTATGTATGTCAACAAGGAGTCACCGGTGTATATAGAGAAGAAAACATACCTAGACATCAGACTTGAGCTTTGAAAAGAAGTCAATAAAGGAATTGTGTACATGGTTCATAATGTTGTGAGTCGAAGGCAAATCAAGCTTGGTCGCATTTGGTCGCATTGCTACTAAGCGATTGTGAAATGTAACTTTATCTGCCACTACGAGCGACTATTGTCAACCATCGGCTATAATGCCACCTATATATTCCCATCAATACCATCTCTTACCTGGTCATCACAAACAACGAACTCAGCAACTGCATGCAATACATTCCTTCATGAGAACTCTTTCATCCTTGGTTGTTTCTGGATGATGCCATCCAGATTCTGCTGTTGCCCATTCGTCTTCGCTGCATCTCTCTGCCTCAGCAACACCCAAGGAACTGAATGATGATATTCTTATATCTCCTGCTGCAAGCACCATTCCTGATACAACTCATAATGGCTGCGGATGTGCTGATGACACAACGAATTGGACCCCACATGAAATGCTTTCCTCTAACCATTCTTTTTCACAAATATGTGGTCCTTCCTGTGATTCAATGGTAAGCTTATATTTTTACTATAGGCTACAAGTTACTGACCTGCACTCTATGCACCAGTGTCCGACCTTGGTAGCAACTTTGCCATCTGGACTACAAAACTTAACAGTAATATGTTCTGAAAAGATGGTGAGTAGGTTGTCTGCACTGTTCTTTTTTGTCTGTTTCTTGGATGGGACATTGTCCTGTCGTTGCTGATGGTGAGCTGATATACTATCTTTAGCAGATCACAAAATCATACATTGTTGTTGTCTGGTCCAGGATCATCTTCATCCCTGTCCTCATTCTCCTGGTCCAGTTCTTCAACATTGAGAACCTCTGGCTCACTTACATCAGGCACATCATCCACGATCTCGATAGATGCTGCACTCTGACGCCATGCTTGTTTGGATGCAGCTGCCTTTTTTTTGGAGGTACATTTATTCACTGTGGTGCTGACATCACTGTCTGAATCTTCCTCGCTGCTCTCAGGACTTGGAGCTCATCATTTTTGACTCTTCTTTGGTGAGGGCTTAGTGTTAGGTGCACAGCTTTTTGCATTGCAAGGCTGTGGTACTAGTGTATTGACACTAGCCTTTTCTGTTGGTTTTCTTTGATGTGCGGATTTACGGGGTGATATTGACAGTAGAAGGGGAGAGAGATGCTGATTACTAGCACACATACTAATGTATATATAAAAAAAAAATTGACAAGTTGTGTTATCCATGAGGCATTTTTTCAGAGTACGTGGACCGGTTGCTGTATAGACCGGTCTGGACTGACTGTATGACATCACTGCAACTGGTGGCAACTGGTTGCATGCAGTCCAGTCCAGTCTTTAGGTTGCCAGTGAGAAAACAAAGACTGGTGTGACAATCATACCAGTGCTAGGCGTGTATGAGTGTCATAGGCATAATTTGCCCTACCCAGAGGAAAAGAGTAAGCTGCTAGTCACCAGTGCTATTCAGTTCCCAAGCTATCCGCTTTGGAACCACTTTTCTCCCATAGCGCGCTGCCCAGTCCGACACCTAGGTATTCCATCCTCCCATGTCCTGCCTATGTCCACCTACCTCCGCTGGTGCGTTATTTTTCCTTAAATGTCGCTACTCATCAGTCGCAGGTCTTATTACATGTATCCTCGTGTTCCGCAGCGCTGCATGTCTTATTACCTGTCGCTACATTGTGTCCTTGCCAGTGTCGCCACTATTCTCGCCTGCGCATTCCTGACCTTTTATGCAGTATGATAAAATGACCTGTCGCACATACAGTATGATACTTCCCTTCCCCGGACCTTTGCTGGTGTGTCGGAGTCTCCTTAGTCGCTATATCACAGTCTTGGTGCAATCGATTCTGCTCTTGCCATTCTCTCTGATCGCATGTCGCTTGACTTGCTTTAAGTGCACATTGCTAAGGATCCCTTATAAGTTTGACTGTCACAACGTCGGGATCGCTATCAGTAGTCGCACTATAATCTAGTCGCTATCGGGCATTTCACTTGCACTGTCATATCTTACTTCCGCCCTCACTCTCTTGATTCCTTCTCGCTGTCGCTAGTCAGACATTCACATAGCGCTATCGCATAAAACAACTTGCATAGCGCTTCTCACTTATACGCACGTTTCTCTGTCAGAACTCACTTGTCGCTGATTGCTATAGCGCTACTCATCGGTTTTTGGTCTTAGGTCGCTATAGGTAGCAAGTCCTTCGCGCTATCGCTCCCCTTGCATATTAGTAGGGAGTTGCTTCATCAGCAGTCCTCTTGGGTCAAATACTACACTTGCGCCTATTTGGATAAGTAGCGCTAGTTTCTAGCAGCCTAGTCGCTATTTCTCTTTCACACCGGCTTACTCTTTTCCTCTGGGTAGGGCAAATTATGCCTATGATACTCATACGCGCCTAGCACTGGTATGATTGTCACATCTGCGGGAGACTCGAATACCGACTGTCCCCAGTCGGTCTCATGTCGCGACTTGGACTTAGCAAAATTTCGTCCATCAATAAGGGCACGTGATCGATGGCGACCCGATATGGAAGTGATGATCAGATAGTGGAAATTTGATAGAAGCGGTGGACACAATCGATGAGCCGGAACAGTGGGTGGAAGTGTAAACATGCGAACAATGCAAGGAATAATGGGCACGCAGTGGTCGCAAAGAGTGGGTCGGGGTCAATGGATGTGTGGGCTGGATTGCAATTCCCTATAAAAACCCTCCAACCTTTCCTTCTTCCGCTCCCTCATCTCATACTTCCTACCATGTCTTCTTTCACTTTCTCGGAAATCATCAACCCCAATGTCGACAAGCTTCAGCGGGCCTTCGCTGATCTGCGCCTCAAGTTGGCCCATCTGGTCGAGGCTATCCCTGAGGACCATCCTAAGCTAATCCAGCGAAAGGAGGAGTGGGTGCGCGACTGGACGAAGCTTGTGGTAAGTTCTCAGTTCCGACTTAGCTCGATCCTTTTCTCTGACACTTCCTTATAGCAGGAACTTAGTGACAACGCGCTAAACTGCAAGACCTACAACATGAACCTTCCGCTCTTGTCGGATGAAGTCACTCTGGGTCGCGAGGCGGAAGAGGCTCACAAGCTCTTTGCTGGGCAGGTCCATGCCTACAAGGTCAAGGTACAGTGACTTGTGGATGAGCAAGCGGCGCTTGAGCGGGAGAAGAGTAAGGAGTGGGAGTTGGAGTCAGAGAAGGGGAAGGAAAAGTCGCACGAGACGGATGAGGCCATGGATGAGGTGGATGGCAATGCTGATGCAGAAGGGGAGTCAGATGAAGACGAGGCAGATGTTCATCCTCCGCTGGTTGCTAAGCGGGCTGCAACTGTCGGGGTCATGACGGGTAGGAGGAAGGCTTCAGTAAATGGAACTTTCATCTTATCCTTTTTCCTTGTCTAATCTGGTTTATAGAAGACTCCTCATGCTGTTGCACCTGTGGTGCACCCAAACCCTTGTGCCTGGTGTATCAAGGCCAAAAAGCCTTGTGTCGGTAAGCCAGGCAACTCCTGTGAAACCTGCAAGGATGCCCGTAAAAAGTGTGAGTATTCTACCCATAGGCATGGGGGTAAGTGGTCTCAACTTTTTAAGGGTCGCTACTTTACTGATACTTGTTACAGTCGCAAAGGAGAGAGCTGCTGTCCATGCTGTTGCAGCAAAGGCAGTGATCAAGGCACCTTCTGCTCCCGCTCCAAGCTCTTCTGCGGGGCGGGGTGTCCTTATTCGTCGCCCCAGGGAGACTCCTGGAGATGCGACTTCCGCTGAGTCGGAAGAGGAGGAGGAGGAAGAAGAAGAGGAGGAGGAGGAGGAGGAAGAGTTGGTAGAGGACTCGCGAAAGCGGAAGTCGCCTGAGAGTCGGGAGGTTGAGTTCGACCTCCTGGTGGATGCTGATGGCGACGACGAAGATCTCTACCTGGAGGGCAGGGTGCGGGTGCTATATGCCAAAATGCTAACTATGCAGGGGATGCTTATGGAAATGATGACGGAGGTGGATTCCTTGGCAGTGTGCTGCAAGAAGAGGAGGAGGCTTCGGTAGATAGGGTTCCCTAGGTCGCATGTTTGGATTTTGTTGGCGCTGGTGTACAATGTAGGCTGGAACTAGATAGCGCATGAATTGGAATGTCGGTCGCATGAATATCCTGAGTGATCGCATGTCCTGGTCCAGGTAATCTTGAGTCCTATGTCCCATGTCCAAACCAATGTTCTGATCCTAGCTCCACTGGGTGCCTAAGAGATAAGTAAGGTAAAATGAGCATGCGGTCACAATGCGGAAGAAGGTGAATTGATACTAGTCGCAGTCGGTACAATTGGTGGGGTACCACCCGTCTTGGCTTCTTCATTGCGCTTCCTTGTCTATTCCTCCTGTCGCTAGAATGCGTGACTTAATCCTTAAACCATGTCAAAGTGTGTGGTGCGCTGCCTACATGTTCGAAGAGAAGTGTACAGTAATCAAACTTTCGCGCGAAATAGTCCAATCTTTTGTAGTGTCTGTGTTGCAATATAAAGTCTATGCGCGGATGGCGTGTAACATATGTGAGTCCTTTGGGAGCAGAAGAATGAAACTGAGGCACTGGACTAAACCCGGGGTGGAACTGAGACTATCGTACTGAGAGTGGTATGTTTTGTGTTTTTGTTTTATGAGAGATAGCGGATGTCGGGAATGGGTATATTGGCGGTATTTGAAGAATGGTTAGCGGGTCATGCATCAAAGTCGAAATCGAGCGCTTCATCTACTGGCTCTTCTATGTATTCGCTTGCTAAGGTATTCAGTGTTTCATCATCTAAACCTGTGATGCTAGTAACTGAGACTTTAGTTTCGCTGCGCGGAAGATAAGGGAGTAGGCGGAATGCTGCATAGTGCAGTCAGGACACAGAACCATCTAGCTCAGCAAGGATGTACAACCCGCCCTTAGTGTGGCGGATGACTATCATAGGTCCCAGATAGCGCGGCTGATTCGGGAATTACTAACTGGTGCTTTCCTTGAGAGTTGCGTCTCCATAACTTCTGGTCGAGGATGAAGTACTGCGCAGCGGATGCGACAAATGACTCATAGTCATCATCCGATAGGTCTGCGGGTCACTTGTGGGTCTCCAAGAAGCATTGGATCTCAATTAGTCTGGCATCAAGCACTTGCGTGTTCTCTGAATGGGGGATGGTCGGGCTTGCGGAATCGGGTTCTATGGTGTCTAGGTATGCAATGAGGGCGGGTAAACGGGTCAGCAGGTAAGGTACGGGTGCGGCATATGGGTATCGCATGATATCAGCTCCTGCGCCTGCGATAGCGCAACTTCGATCATTCAGAATCTCGATGCCAAAAGAATATGAGCGGTCAAGCCAATCCTCATGATCATCATCCTCATCGGGATCTTCCTCAGCGGGTGGTCTCCTTGAGAGTCCATCTGCTCCAGTATGCTTGGTGGCAGGTACATGAACAAGCGTGAAAGAAAATAACAATATACCTGCGATCCACCGATTGATGGTCGTGTTAGGTTGAAGGTCTGGGTTATTGATCATTCCTTTAATATACTTCGCATCGACTTCAACTGTAAGGTTGGCGACACTGAAGATAAAGACGCGAACTGCGCGAAGCGCACGAAATAGACCATAGAGTTCTAGTTTCGCTTGAGAGTAGCGACTTTCGACTTCCGTGAGGGATATGGACCCGAAGTGGTTTGGATAGCGCTTGCCATCTTTTCCAACTTGAAGGAGGATGAAACCTACAGCAATGGAAGAGGTGTCAACAGCAAGGATAACTTTGCGACTGCACTCATAATTGAGCGGAAGGAGTGCGGGAGACTCCAATATTGAGTCCTTCAGGGTCTGCATAGCTACCTGTTGGTCTTCACCCCATTCGAAGGGTACATCTTTGCGGGTGAGGTTGGTAAGAGGTCACGCGATCTTGGAGAAGTTCCGAATGAAGATGCGCAAGACTCCGCAAGTACCTAGAAAGCCCCGCACTTGCGTAACGGTACAACATTCAGGCCAATCACGGATCTTTTGCACCTTGGAATCTTCCGGCACTCGCCCTTCAAAGGTACACTTGTGCCCGACTATGACGGCGGTGGGAGCGGCTAGAACAAACTTAGTAGTGGATACGGTTACACCGACATTCTTGAGTCGCTGGAGTATGCGGTTTATGACCACGCAATGCTCCCATATGAAGCGACATATGCCCGGGTTTAGCACTATGGTTTCGTATGAGCCGTCAGCTCTTTGATACCGCGTTTTAACTGACTTGACGGGCACATCATCAATAAATGGTGATGTGAACTCTGGAATTTCGTCCTGTAGAATGAAAGCGGTATCACCTTGGTATACTTGTACCGCATGAGCATGACCTTGCAGAAGTGTTGTCAACCGATGCGGACCCAACGGCGTTCCAAAGGAAGTGAGGTCGTGTGATTCCTCATGTAGCGCATGCTGGTCGTAACCTGAACATAAGTCCATCATACCATATACCGCATACCCGGCAAAGGATTCAGCTAACTGTTCGACAAAAGGAGGGAGGGATGAGTCTCGGATAGTTACCGTGTTCAGCGGTTGAAGATCATGAACTAGGTGCAAGGATGTTCCATCTTTCTTGACTACGCAGAACCAGCACGATCGGTATGCAGTGGTAGACGGCTTGTATACACCTGATTGGATCTTTTCTTTGATGATGTGGATAACGTCTCCAAGGGTTGCGGGCGGTGTCTTGATAACTGAGGGTCTTATATAAATACGTGTAAGAATGTAATGACACCACAATTACACTGGATAAGACTTCTTGCCAGTCCTCGATTAACACAGTCTACAACTTTTCTTCTTTCGTGGTAGATAACGTGTGAGTTCTTGGGAGGCTCGCTAAACCAATCAATTAGAATAACTTAGCCGGAGCTTTATTATCTCTGATTGAAACTATGGGGTTGTCTAGGATACACCGTCTAGACACTTAAACTGGTTTCCTGAATATACGTTTAACTGTTGAGAAGCTGGTCTCAAATGTGACTACGATGACCAAAGCTTGTGTTGGTCAATATACAAATACCTGGTGAGAACGCTGGTCTCACAAATGACAACAATGACAAATAAAAAAACAAACAATGACCAAAGCTCATGTTGGCCAATATATGAATACCTGGTGAGAACACTGGTCTCACAAATGACAACAATGACCAAAGCTCGTGTTGATCAATATACAAATACCTGGTGAGAACGCTGGTCTCACAAATAACAACAATGACCAAAGCTCGTGTTGGTCAGTAAACAATACGTGGTGAGAACACTGGTCTCACAAAACTGGGTTTCTATCGCGAGAAACTTACGTAATCTCAAGGGAAACACTTTCCCTGCACTTGCCTGGACAGTTCTTACAAAGGAAATGGGCTTTGTAAGCAGCAATTTGTTCAGACTAAAGCTTCTTAGGTGAGAGTTCAATTGGTTCAAGTGGGAGACTCTTGAAAGCCACAAGTGGGAGATCTATTTTTTTGGGGGAGAATGGGCTCTCCTTATATACATTTTGTGTGGGAATATTATGTAAGTAAAAAGGTGATGTAATGACTTCAGAATGTGAGAAGAATATTCCAAAAACTGGAGCAGAATGTTCTAGCAGGTGCAAAAGAACATTCCAGAATATTCATGGTGGGATAATGACATCATCCTGAGTCATTGGAATGTTCTAGCAAATTCCATGGAACATTCTGGAATTGATGACATCATTATGACATCACTATGATATCATATCTTTCAACAGAATACCTGCAGGAGTGTGTGTGAAGTCCTATGACATCATACCCTGTAGGTACAATTTTGTGAATCATCTGATTAGTCAGAGCATCCTAATAGAAAAGTAAAGTAAAGAAACACTAGAGAAAACTACTCAGAAATAATGGAACAAATAATAGTACACAATACGCGGGTTTTTTAGATAGGTTTTTGTCAGGCTTTGAACTTTTCTCTATGGGTTTCTCTAGCCAAAGTGAATAAGCCAAAGGAAAGGCAACACCTTAACCTTCAAATTGCTTCTCATATCAACTAGGTCATTATGTGATTCCCATCTCGCATATGACTTTTCTTCAAAACATGGTAGATTCATGAATCACTGAGGGAAAACTGAAAATATTGGACCAAGGTTTGATACCAAGGTATGGGTTGACTAGTCTGAGGACTAAGCTAACAGACTTTGTCTTTTAGGGGGATACCTAGTAGTCATGTCCATGCATGATTCCCAATTCATGCAGGACAGCAGGATAGGGATATTTTGTTGAGACCAAGGAATGTGGGGGATAGTAGGGATTTTGTATGGCGGGAAATATGTTTCATTGAGACGGCTACGCTCGGTCGCATCCCATGCGAATGCTAATTCATGAATCCGAACAAGCCAGCGTATAAGCTTCAACTTGCTGGGCCATAACCAATTAGCGGGGTCTAAGTCCAATTTGTCCGCTCTTTCTTGAGTGAAGTGGATGCCTGGGACGAAATCAGGCGGGTGGGTAGGCAGTGTAGGCATGCCGGCCAAAGGATCATCGGGTAACCGTCGCGTTATTCTATATTCAGGAGGCATAGAAGTTTGTACCGTGCGGACTTTCTTCGCGACTGGCTTGTAAACCAGCGCACATCGGGTCTTGTCGAAGGAATATACACTGTTAAATGCATCGACGGACGTGCGGTCAATAACTGAGCGGGTAGAGACGAGATGGATATATTGTGCTGTGAATAGTGCAGCGGAAAACAAAAACGAGTCATGCTTGCTCCGTAAGAGCGGGTGATGCGCGGATGGTGCGAGACAGTAGTTAGAACCAGGAAGTAATGTATTAGGACGTGAAATAAGAGAGAGGGGTGGGTGTGTATGAGTCCATTTGTCTCCTCACGGTATAAGTGGATCATCAATCATCAAAAACCCTTCTTGCGATCGCTAGGAGGTGGGTGCGACCCTTTTTCGCATTCGGGACATCTCTTTACCCAGTGATTGGTAGGAATGCGGATTACCTTCCCTGAGTTTGGGTCGGTCAAAGTGATGTCTTGCTCTCCATTGGGCAAGTCCTCAGTGCAACAGCTGGTGAGTGTGAAGAACGGGCGACCTAGCAAGATCTTGAAGTTAGCAGTTGGAACAACTTGGACCTGGAACAGCATTTCTCCTGCGCCAAAGTCTAGTGGAAGATTCTCTATAATGCCAAGCATCTCATCGGTAGAGGTATTGACCAATTCCATGACCAGCTTATGGTCGGATCTCAAGGGGATGCCGCCAAGCGACCGCCAAACAGATTGCGGCATTACAATGCACTCGGCGCCCTGATCAAGGACACAGGAAAGAACCCGGCCATGACTCGTAACCGCTCTGATACATCGCAACGACTCGAAATGTTCAGCGATGATGCGACCGTCATCGCTCCTTTGCAAACAACTGTCGTACTTCCTCAGGAAATCGTGCATTTCGGGTTGGCCGCTCAGCTCGTTCACTGATACCGACCCCACAGTAACGCGCTTGGTGGTAGTCATTTCCTTGAGCACTTTGCCAACGTCGGTGGATACTGCGATCAACTCCCGCATGGGTATGCTGATGCTGGAGTCTAGCATTCGGTTGATTACCTTCTTGTCGGCTTCCTTATCTTCTAGCGGGTGGGTATACCTAAACTGCGTAGAGGAGGGATTCGCGGTAGACGGATCATAGGATGAAGAAGAGGTCACGGGTTGCGATGATGAGGATGAAGTACTAGGTGCAGATGATGAGCTTGCTGGCGTCACCACTACTGTACCTTTGTTAGGTGCGCTAGCGGTCTTTGACCCAGATGCCTTAACTTGCAGAGATGCGACTTCCTCAACTGCGTCAGTAGTCTTAGAAGATGGTCCTAGTTTTGGGCATGGTGGAACATTAATGCCTTCAAACTGTACATTCTTACCCTTGTCTTTGCGGTTAGCACGATCTGCTTTCACCGCTGCAAATGCATCGTGGGCTCGTGTCGCTTCCCTTTCTAGGTGGGCTAGTTCTTCGTCATTGGAATCGTCGTCCTCTACACTGGCGCATGTGTGCATGAACGCGCAAGGTTTGATGTCGAGAGTTGCTTGAGTAGTGGACTCAGCACGACAATACATCAGCCCCAATGCTGTCGTGTTAGTACCCGTAGCAGGACCATCGCATAAGAACTGGTCTATGCACTCTTTGAAAGTACCGTCAGAGAGTCGCCCAGGGATGTTGCTACCGTCAGGCATAACAATCCTCTTTTCTTGCGTGATGTGGATCTTACCCTCACTTGCATATTGTTTGCGTAGCGCGCAGCGGTTTGTATAATGATCTCTGCCGCAGAAGTAACATGCGTTGTTGCTGTTAGGTCGCGACTGGCTATACTCCCATTTTACCACAGTTCCGGTGGCGGGTTGCTGAGGTGCAGATAGCTGTGAGTTAGCTGCTGGCGCGCTAGGAGGTGAAATAGCGACTGCTGTATGCGCGATACTTGGTAGCAAAAATACTGCTTCGTTGTATACTTCCTGCAGAGTGTACAGATTGTCGGGATGATGGTCGACAAGCTTGATCTCTAGCCTTCGCTTGATTGCGGCATTTGTCATGGAATGGATACCTTCTAAGAAGTAGCGACTGAGCTCAAGTTCTGCTATCCTACTGTTGTCCAGGAGGTATTGCGAAACGTGAAGGAACTTGCGGTAGAACTGACTGAGTTCTTCCTTCGAGCGGATTGGTTTGCAGACTTGTTCTCTGCAAAGGTTTTCCAAATCAGTGCGTGCATAGCAACGATCGCCTTCGCATCCGGGATACATAGCCTTGATGGCATCGACAAACTTGTCCCAATCTTTACCTTTTGCATCGGGTCTAGATGCCCATGTTTCCGATTCCTCGAAGGGCGCATATCAGATAGCAGCCTCGATGCACTGTTCAATGGTGAGACCTGCATAGTCAGCTAGTAGTTCCACATCTTCAAAGAATGGAATGAGGCGCGTCAGTGTGCCATTGAACTTTGGTGCCACATCAGTACCTCTAAGAGGCATCTTGAATGGTGCGGAAGACATGATAGCGGGTTGAGCGGGTAAGATGGTTTGAGCGGGTTGCACAACTGGAGGAAGAGTGGTAGCAAGGGGTATTGTCGAGGAGGATGCAGTATGGATTGCGGGGTCGGGTATAGACAGCGGAAGAGTGCTCAGTTGCTTTCGTGGGGATGGGATAGAGCTAGGTATGAAGGAGGTGGTGTGGTGAAAGAAATAGTAGTCAGCTAGCTATACCAACTAACCTACTAAATCCTAATGGGTGCAAGTGCAGTACGTCGACCCAATGGGACTGCTATTGAAGCACTTCCTTCAAATAGTGCGAGGGAAGAGAAGGGAAGGAATTATGATCTGTGACCAAGGATGTTCCGACTGACCGAAGGTCCGAGTCCGAGGATGTCCGACACAATATGGGATACCAACGGTACACCCGATGCGAGATGCCGATGAGGGATACTGATGAAGAACACCGATGTGATATACCAATGTGATATGAGGAGTCCGATGCCGAGGGAACGACAAGAAAGTCAAGGCTGAGGTAAGGAGAGTCTAGGTATAACTAGGTATGACGAGGTATGACTAGGTATGGGTTGCCGAGGCAAGACTACCGGTAGTGGTCCAGATCTCACAAGGCCTAGGTAAAGAAACCTTAGATAGAGTGCACTTAGAGCTGTCAAGGCATGCCTGAGATGAAAAGCAAAGGGGATCAAATTGCACAATCAGGGTCCTACTAAGGTGACTCCTACAATGGTAACAGGTATGTCTGGAGAAGGGAAGTAAGTGATAATACGAATCTTGAGTCCTATTTATCTAACTGCGTGAACGTCCGGAATCACACAGGCGAGAGTAGTAGCAAAATGCAAGGTACTCGGGTCAATATGTAATAAGGCAATGGAGATAGGCGGACATGGGCAGGACATGGGAAGATTCGATACCGTCAGGACGGAACGGTCAGCCGAGGTGCGCGATGACCGAGCGACAAGTGAAGGATGGTACCGACGTCCCTGATTCCCTGCAAGCGACCAAGGCAACGGGTCCGTATCAGCCGAGTCAGACATAGAACGGTGCAACATGGAAGAGTCAAGTGAGTTGAGACTTTTGCATGGAAGTGGTGTATGGACGCGATGTGGACTCCTAGGCTGCTTGACTCCTATAGCGAATTGGGGTTCTGCGAGGCTAGCCGAAGTTTGAACACCACAGCACATACGAAAAGGTTCTGCCTTTCGGGCGACTTGTCGCGAGACAGAGTAGAGAGGGTAAATGATGATGTGGTGGAGGGGGTGTCTACAGTAAGGAACAGAATTTGAGGGAGCGGAAGGTAAGGTGATGTTAATTGTCTGAGGGGTTCTTCCTCTTCTTCGGAGGAGTCGTTGGGGTCGGGAGTGAGATGGCGGATAACAGTAGCTTCCGAAGATGAGCGGGATCGTGAGTCGAGTGCGGAGCGCTCAACTTCTTCCTTGGTGGTTTCAATTACTGAGTAGAAAAAGTCTTCTTGGGAAATGTCACTAAGGTCGCGAGGTCTTCGGGTCTCGGTAGATCTAGGAGGTATGCCTTCCAGCTTCAAATGGCCCCCTCGCGGTGGGCTCCAGTTGTGAAAGAGAAATAGCGACTAGGCTGCTAGAAACTAGCACTACTTATCCAAATAGGCACAAGTGTAGTATTTGACCCAAGAGGACTGCTGATGAAGCAACTCCCTACTAATATGCAAGGGGAGCGATAGCGCGAAGGACTTGCTACCTATAGCGACCTAAGACCAAAAACCGATGAGTAGCGCTATAGCAATCAGCGACAAGTGAGTTCTGACAGAGAAACGTGCGTATAAGTGAGAAGCGCTATGCAAGTTGTTTTATGCGATAGCGCTATGTGAATGTCTGACTAGCGACAGCGAGAAGGAATCAAGAGAGTGAGGGCGGAAGTAAGATATGACAGTGCAAGTGAAATGCCCGATAGCGACTAGATTATAGTGCGACTACTGATAGCGATCCCGACGTTGTGACAGTCAAACTTATAAGGGATCCTTAGCAATGTGCACTTAAAGCAAGTCAAGCGACATGCGATCAGAGAGAATGGCAAGAGCAGAATCGATTGCACCAAGACTGTGATATAGCGACTAAGGAGACTCCGACACACCAGCAAAGGTCCGGGGAAGGGAAGTATCATACTGTATGTGCGACAGGTCATTTTATCATACTGCATAAAAGGTCAGGAATGCGCAGGCGAGAATAGTGGCGACACTGGCAAGGACACAATGTAGCGACAGGTAATAAGACATGCAGCGCTGCGGAACACGAGGATACATGTAATAAGACCTGCGACTGATGAGTAGCGACATTTAAGGAAAAATAACGCACCAGCGGAGGTAGGTGGACATAGGCAGGACATGGGAGGACGGAATACCTAGGCATCAGACCGGGCAGCGCGCTATGGGAGAAAAGTGGTTCCAAAGTGGATAGCTTGGGAGTTGAATAGTGCTGGTGACTAGCGCCTTACTCTTTTTCCTCTAGGCAAGGCAAAATATGCCTATGACACTCATACGCGCCTAGCACTGGTATGATTGTCACACCGGTCCAGGTCTGGTTGCATCTAAAATAGACAAAAAACCAAACTAGACTGGACTTTCAAACACTAAGTTCCACATCTTGTCATTTGAGTCGAAGGTTTCTGCCTATGAATTTTACCATTCCTTGGTTTGTATGATGGACAATACTGGCTTTTTGAAGTGCAGGGATCATTATGAGGCATTCATGCACATAGTGTGTGAATTTCGACATGTCAAGATGTTGAAGTGAGCAGGCCACGGTCATGATCCCTCTGGCATCATTGCCACACAGCAGGGTGAATGTGCAGTTTTATGCCCAGCATGCCCCCAGCCAGGGAAGAATCTTCCTGATGATTGGGAGATTGCTCCAAAAGGAAAAAAGTACGCACTTGATTGATCAATATGAACGGCTTCTTGATGTGTCTCCAGATGGTTATACAGCCTCTTTCTTGCCATTGATGTGAACTTTTACCTGAAGAGGCAGATAGTCTCAAAGGATGTTGTGGATCCAAGCTTATCCCGTGGGTGGGGATACTTCATTGACGAGACTACATACAAGACACATCTGACTGATCATGGCATGGAAGCCCAAGAGGTACATATTGTATTTTGGTTTATCTTGAAGCTTGCATTGATAGACATAACACAGAAAAGCACATGCACTAGTCATAATGCCATGAATATGGCAGAATCAAAGTCATCAAAGGGACTGGCAGCCACAGGACTTGGAACCATCGACTGTGCACGACATAACGTGAAGCTTCCAAATGGTGTCAGGGACTTGCAGAAAGGTGAGAGGTATGTACTGTTTGGATGTGCGTGGACCCACTTCACTGATGTACCAATCCTAGATATATTAACATGGATTTTCTGTTCTTTTCAACCTTATGCCACCGCTGTCTCAAAGTTCTTAATATATCATATGATATCATGTGCCAGTGGCACAAAAATCTATGGGCCAGGATGGCAACACTTCTGGAAGATTATTGACTCAATCACGCCATCAAAACTGTTTGCTTTTTCATACCCAAATTCCATCTTCCTGCACACATTGCAAAATGCCAGACAATGTTCTCTTTCAATTGGTCTCATTCGGTTGGATGCACTGATGGCGAGGCTCCAGAGCGAGGATGGTCAAACATCAACCCGGTAGCTTCTAGTACCAAAGAGATGGGTCCAGGCTGTCGATGGGACACATTGGATGATCACTTTGGAGACTGGAATTGGAAGAAGGTCATCAACTTAGGTAATTAATGAACATCCTGCGAAGTGGCAGCTCTAACTTACTAGTGCACTTTCAGGGGCAAGCTTACTACATAAGATGAAAGAAGCAATGCAGGAGAAGGTGGCCTTCCATGCGACTTTTGAAGAACTGGATGCTGCTATTACTGAAGAACATCACATAGCCTGGAAGGCAGAGGTAGAAAGGTGGGAGGATAACCCCAATGACACAAGTGTGTCAAATCTGTTCGAAGCTAAATCAGTTGGTACATCTGAAAATGAGATTGGGGAAAAAGGTGCTGATCTGTTGTAGCCATCATGCAGGCTGGTGCATGCCTGAAACTAGCGCAACTGGAGGCAAAGGAGCTGGAAAGAGGGGCAGATGTATCCCTGCACCCAGAGGTTTCACCAAGTATCTTCATAGGATTAGGTCTGGATCTAGAAGAAGAACAGTACATTAGGTTGTTTTCTTTTCTGTATTACAATACTAATCATGAGGCAGACAGCGTGTTGCTAGGTTCATGAAGGGTCTGGGTAACCATGTCATGGATACCCAGAAAGGAAACTTGCTACATCAGAGGAATGGTTTAAATCGTAAGATTGAGTCATGGCAGACAATGCAAGTGTTATACATGCCTGTTGTTCATGGCATGCTCTCTACCTCAATATCACCATCTTTTAATTCAGGAATCGAGAATGTGGAAGACTTAAGGCTCCTACTCCCTTCTGCTATCAGAAATCATCCATGTCACGACCACCTGCAACTCTATGAATGGGAACTACACCTGGCTCAGGCACATGATGCACTGGAAGAGCTCCGGCAATGTCTGTGGATATGCTCGTCACTCTTGACATACAAGAAGGACTGGGTGCGCGGGCAGGGTGCAAATACAAGGGCTCAGAATGCCTTAGAATGTGTTACTGGAAGACAGGCAGCTTGTATGGCAAGGTACCATGCTTCATGGGAGGCACTGAATACCCTGGCATGAGAACTTGGGAAGGTAGGGTGGGAAGGAGGACTGCAGCTGCTGGAGCCTGACAATATATGACCGCTTATTGATCCAGGCATTTTTTCCAGGCAGGGGAGATGAAAATTGACGTGGATCTGGAGGATGCATGGCATGGATAGTAGTGGAGATGGTACAGATGAAAATGGTGAGTGACTCACAATGTTTGGAATTACTGCCTCAACTAACACTAAATCAGGCATGAGGGTAGAGTGATGCAAGGCACGAGCTCGCGCAATGCACTGGGCCAAGGAGGTCAAACTACTCCATGAGGAAATATGTCGTGTCCTTCAATTTTTTTGGTGGCAGGCCACATGGTGGGACGAGCAGGGGCATTAGCATGTGGAGGAGGATACAGGGTGTCTCGAGGGTATACGGGCTTATGCTGCCAAGCATTCATTGATCATTTTCAGATTTTTATGGTCTCCCTTTCTCTCTCCCGACGCTGTAGCCTTGTCAAACATCATTCTTTCTGGTGCAGACCATGCTGCTGACCTCTTTGATCTCTCAGTGCTGCATCCACCTGAGATCTAGTTGCTTATTGTTTGTGTACACTAATACCAATATATGTCTGTTTTGCTCAGTATGTGTGATGTGTATGTAACACTTCGTGGTACCTTAGATTGGATCTGATCTCTGGCTGGTGGTACCTTTGGGGTAACATGCTTCTGCCCAGGGGCACACCATTCTGGTCAGTGCGCTTGACAGCGAAGACAGCGAGGGTACTGTGTGAACTGGCCTTTGAATGCCAGAGAAGGACTGGGTGGGGTGAGCTGTCTTAGGGGAGCCATCTTACAACTGTAATGTATCATGCATTACAAGTATCTTACAATTGTAAGGTTTAATGCATTATCACCCCAGGGTGTTGTGAACAAAACATAACATTGCACAGTTGTTCGAGGTCTTTTATACCTATCACTATCATTACTGCCAATACTGTAGTATTTCACTCAATTTGTCTGTCACATGTCACAAGCCTTTTTGTCAGGTCGAAATTTGACGCTTGTCATGGGTCACATCAAGGATTGACGAATTTCTATGAAGTGTCACAGGTGGCTGAAAATTTTACTGCTCTCAGCTCTCACTGTCGTGATGTTGCCAAAATGAGCATGAGTACAATGTGTTTGCCTTTCGCCTCCTCTTTCCACGCCCAAGTTCTTCTTCGACTGCCAGCCCAACCTCTTTGCCACCCTCAAATTCCATTGCTTCGACCTCTCCACATGCAATTAGACTGCCATCCTCTGTGCTCGCAATTCCTTGGACAGTCTTGATTCCAGAGCCCATAAGCTCCACTACAAGATCACCACATGACAGGCTGCTGTCATCATTGATGCACTGATCCAATGTCTGCATTGCTGCATCATCTTCGGGCAATGCTGCTTGTTCAGCTGCAAGTGTACGCTCACGACTCTTTGTGAGTTATGCCCAAAACTCTGGATCTGTATGTTTGAGCTGATGAAGTTTTTTGCAGGCAGCAAAACTCATTAGGCTCGCATATGACAGGTTAAACTTGTAAACACAGCACATTTTGAAAGCCTAGAATCATCAGGTTAGTGTCCATAAGATATTTTTTGTACCAAAACAGCTCACCTTTCTGATAATTTCAGGCATGTTCACAGCATTGTAACCATCCCAAATCCATTTTATGCTGAGATCACGCAAGACAGCCTTTCACTTGTTGAACAAGATATTTTCGGTGCCATTGTTGATCTGCTGTGATATGGATCTGACAATATCTTCATGGTAGGACTGTTTCAATGAGTGCTTGAAAACGCGCTGGACACCAACATCGCAAGGCTGCATGACACCTGTGCATCCACCGGGTACATAGTTCAGAATTATTGTTGGATGGTGTGTTTTCATCCAATTTCGAAACTTCACTGAGCGGTGCACTGACCACAGGTCTATCTGCCAAATTGTTTTTTGTGAGTGAGGCAGGCCAAGGACAACCTTCTCTTGCTCGAAGTAGGGTGCAATATTGTTTACAAGTGACTCCATGGTCTCATGAGTTGACCAGTAAGTGTCTGTCTTCGAGAATTTGAAACGGAACCCTTTGCTAATGCAATCATCATAGTGTGATGCTGTCGGGCGTGGACAAGATTTTGTAGTAGCACCCTCATAGACCATCTGTAGTGGCAGCATCTTCCCTGAGCATGCGATAGACACAACAGCTGTGAAGGCACATTTTTCGTCCTCGCCAATGGTTGACACCTGTATAGTGCCACATTTCGTCCATGTTAAGCTAGATCCCTGTGCATAGATGACTTGAGTTTGGTCTGTGTTCACGTAAAGTGAGGCCAGTATGTCTTCCTCTTTGATTGCATATGCAATACAAAACAATGCTTTTTTGCACAGGTCTTCCCAATGATCTGGCAACTTATGAGCTGCACACATGGACTTCCACTCTGACCAGTTGAGTGTTGTACATAGCCACTGTCAGATGAATGAGTCTGAACATCAGAATTCAGAGCTGTCGGCTGCCTTGATGTCAAAGATCTCTGGTGTGAGCTGCATGATCAGGGCAACAACAATTCCCCTGATGGTAACAAGGATCAGTGGGACTGATGCATCTCGCAGTTGATTAAGGCGGGTGATGACAGCCTTCTCAACTGTTGGAAACTGTGTCTGTGAATAATCAGGCATAGCAATGTCAATCATAATTGGAAGAGACATACAAAGATTCCTTTCTGGCCACCTTTGTTACCCTGACCTTGATCATGCCCATATTCAGCCATTTTCAAAGCTTTTTCTGACCATTTTGGCTTGTCACCACTTCGATTGATCCAGCCATTGACAGTGGAACAAGCAAGGCCTGCAAAGCTTTGTGGGTCTTGTCTCTTAAGTAGAGCAATAATCTTGGTTGAGCTCATCTTCCACCCTACCCCAGGATGTTTTGCAGCATTGACAATCTGTGACCACAAGAAGGGTGTGTGCCAATTATGGTATACAGCATCCTTTGGTTCGTTTTTCTTCTTTCGTCCTTGTACGTGGGTTTTCTTTCATTGTTGACGCTCCTGTTCTTGTGCAGCATGATATGGCCGACTAAGCTCCGCTATAGAAGACTTTGGCCGTTTTCATGGGCTGTTGTCCTCAAGATGGACTATTGTGCGCTCATAACACAGTAAAGTAAGTCCTATGTGAGTCTATGCGAGCTATGTTGTCATACCTTCAAATTCAGGTTTGTCCCTCCAGGGGATCTCTCCCCATGAGCCTTCTATGTGTTGCTTCCAGTTTTCGCGATGATCAAGCAAGAAAATCAGATTTATTGCTGAGTAATAACATCTGATTTTTACAAATAGGAACCATGTCCTTGTGAAGCTATTTGGGCTCAAACCCGAAGGGTTTGCGACCCAAAACATCATTTCAAACCTGTGGGGAAAGTCCAGGATGAGCCGTGATACCCAAACACCTAAAGGAGCCCTGCAATGCATCAGGCGCAGCATGGACTCCCATCTGAAAGGAGAAGGGCGAAGTGTATAGTGATGCACATACCTTGTCAATGTGCTGGAGGCATGGTATATCTGGTAAACAGTTCTAGCGCAGGAGATTCCTGCAAATATGGGGCCAGTATGAGCACATGTTTGCACAGATATCCTGTGAAGGCTTCACTCGACCACCTCCCTATGGATTTGACAACATCAAACGGAACACCACGCAGCAAGTATTCTAGAGTGCCTCCTATGCGCAATCCATGCCCTTTGAGGTTTCCTAGACCTGCTCTCTTGATGATACCACTGATGCATTTCCAGAACTCGCTCTGTGTCAAGGGTCTGGGACCTTTCACATGTCTCCATGTGAAAAGATGGTCATTGAGCCAGGGATTGTTAACGGTGAAATGATTGAGGAGGGCCATATTTGGGTCTGCTTGACCCTCTTGCTGTGCCCAGCATACACCTTCCCCAACTGCTGAAACCTTGGTACATGGTAGAAAAATCTTGGTGACTAGAAATTTGTGATGGTCCTTGACGTCGAATTCAATGTCTGAGCGCTTGACATGTTTTGCTGGATTGAAACCTTTCATCGTCTTCACTGTGGGCTCTCCTAGTCTGCAGAGCACAAAGAATGCACTGGTCAAGCATGCGTATACTGTGGTGTTGAGAAGTAATGATAGATTAAGGTATGCCTGAATCTCTAGAATCAATTTCACAGTGAAGGGTTCGCGTTTGACCTGTTTGGAGTGGACCGGCATAAGTTCAATTGCCCCGTCTAAAGATGCTTTCAACTCGTCCTGCTGAACAATCCATGGCTGGCCATGCAGCATGTGCCATGCTTTTATGGCATAGACATAATTGACTAATGTTTTCCCAGAGTATGACCCTGCGCAGCTGGCAATGAAGTTGAGAAGTGTCCGTGTGTCAACGGGACAACACTGATCTTCTGGAATGGCTTGTTCATCACAGAAGATGTGAAAGACCAACAAACATGCCCCATAGCATTCCCTTGTTCCTATCGCCCAGGATAGGTTCATAACAGTCAGCACTCTCTCCAGATCATTTTCCATGATGGCAAGGAACTTCCTGTCTGGCCCCATTGCTATTCTTGTCTTCAACGGGAACCATAATCTCATCCGTTCTTGCACTAAGCAATGGGGACGTAGTTGTGATGGTATTGGGATCAATCTGGGTTTGTAAGGTTGAGGCTTGGCTGGCTGTTCTGCTGGAATCACGGCTTTAAAGCGCGAGCTATTAGCAGTGCTGTTGCTATTTCTGATGAATGAGGAAGAGTGAGTCTGGGCCGTCCTTGTGATCGTTTCTGCGGGTTCGATTGGAATCGTCACAAGCAGTGCTGTTGGTGAGGGGCAAGTCAATTCCATCTGTGCTGTAGTCTGACGGATCCATGGAGACAATGAAGGGATCGACAATGAATGGTTGTAGTTCGGCGGGTATCGGGAGGGTCGGGAGGAGGAACTCCGTGCTACCGTAGATACCTCTCGATGGATCGTCTGCTGGGTTATGCTTGCTCAAGATATAGGCTGGGTGAAATGAGTAAGGTGCTGGGGAATCATAGATAAGATTGAAGATATGTCTAAACACAGCATTGACAGCCGTGTTCCTGCTGCGCCCGTTTCTCCAGCCTTCAATGACCCCTTGGTTGTCACTGTAGACCCTGAAGTGTCTTTCCGATCCTCCCATTCCGACAATATACAGAGTAAGGAGCTCAAATCCGACCACTTCTGCCCATCCAATGTCCTTTTTTCCACCGAGTGTTTGCCAGCCTTTGCATAAGCGCCATGCTCACCACCTACTTCCAATGATGATGGTAATTCCAACACCCAAGCTGGCATCTGAGTACGCCGCTGGGTCATGTAACATGAGTGGCTTGGGGATAGTCAAGAGGCCGCATCCAGAGCAGAAATGTCTGTGATTGTGCGTGATCTCGACACATCCGCTGACCTGTTGCCAGTTGCTGCAGACAGGCTTTCTGTCTCGCATGGTGAGTACTTTGCCAATTCGAGCGCAGAGAGTGTCGTAAGACTTGTCCCATAGTTTGGGTGCCTTGCACTCGATGATTCTGTGTGGATTCCGTCCGAGGCATACAGCACAAGCGGAGAGGATGCCTCCATTTGTGCTTGACCGAAAATCCTGTTGAGGCTTTTTGGTTCTGTGGGCATGCACTGGCAACGCTGAGCATTTGTGTGCATCTCTCGTGTCATGTTGCCTAAATGAGCCACTGGCCCATTGATCAGACTATGATGTGTGATGGGACATGAGGCATGTGGCATGTGGCATGTGGCATGTGGCATGTAGCATGAAGCATGTAGCATGTAGCGTGAGGCATGTGACAGATAGCATGAAGCATTTGTAATTGATAGAAGAGAATTATAAGGAAGAGAGAACGATGAGTAAAGGATATGCATATTGTTTACTGCTGATACTGAC
Organism: Suillus subluteus; assembly: GCA_016647755.1. Classification (NCBI taxonomy): domain Eukaryota; kingdom Fungi; phylum Basidiomycota; class Agaricomycetes; order Boletales; family Suillaceae; genus Suillus; species Suillus subluteus. The sequence goes on along the minus strand of JABBWI010000195.1, from coordinate 100,271 downwards.
CTTGTAGTCTCAAGTGTTGTCACTTTTTGAACGCTCCTCCCAATACACTCTTCCTCTTGTTTCTTCTAGGACCTTCTCGTTGATCTCGCAGATATCATACGGACCTGCTGCAGACTTGGCTACGATGTGCCATCACTTGTGTTGTTCCACTTGGTAGAGTAGCAGAGTCTTTTGCGCCCATGGGTTGCAAAGTGAACGATACTTGTGAACTTGTAAGTTCCTCCAAAAGAGCGCCATCATCCTGATCCTATCTTGCAGCCAATCCACTTCTTGTAGTGCAGTTATGAACCATGGGCAGGCCTGACAGAAGTCCTCAAATGGCAGGTTCTCATCATTGATGACAGAACGCGCATTGTGTGTTGACGTTGCAGAGACCCATGCTGTTGAACCATTCGTGAGGGTAGACAGAATCATGGCATCATCGTCTATTGTCTTCTTGACGACTGCTTCATCAAGTCCATTGTTAGTGAAGTACCACATTTCTACATACTCTCCTTTGTCTAACTTGCGAAGAGCATAGGAACATGGTGTGATGGCTGGGTCATCCGGGATGCCCATGTTCTGTATTGGAGTGCACTTGTGTTTGTTTTTCTTCCATTCGTCCTTGCAGGCCTCTTCCTCTTCTGCTAAGTGTTCTTGCTTTAGGCATTCCTCTTTGTCTTCTTCTAGATGATCACGGTGAGCTTGTTCCTCCCTGTCGTCGTTTACTTGCTGTTGCCACAAGCCTTTCTCAGTGTTGTTATTAGCCTGCCAGATGTTCTTAAGCAGCTGAATTGCCTGTTCTTCGGTAACGTCCTCGCTAATGAGCTGAGCTCGTGTGTCGACAAAGTCCTTGGAAGCGTAGTCAGGACAGATGTTCAAGTTGGGGTCACCTCGGATTTGCGGCATGTTGATTAAAAGAAGTGTAGTTTTAAGTAGAGTAAATGCAACAAAACGAGAGTGTAGTCGAGCAATAAAGGATTTGTGAGTACTTTGTGATGGTACGAAGCAAGAAGGGTGAGAACTTCCAAAAAGCTGTGTCGCCACATAGAGCTCATTCTATGTACATTCTCGTGCCTTGAACTAACTTAGAATACAATCTGTGCCTCGTAAATTGCTTGTCAATGCTTTTGTTGCCGTAAGTTGTTGTTCTTTCTCGTTTCAAGCCTGCGATGCTGAGTTTCAAGGCTAGCCATTGCCTCAGCTTCTTGTCTCCCCTCCTCTCACATCAAATCCACTTTCTTCATCTGACAGCAAAGCTCCTCAGGCATGCATTTTGTGAGAAACTTCATCAACCCTTGTGGTTGTCCCTCTGCCTGTTCCTGGAGTGCAATATGGATTGCAGAATCTTGATGGATCCTCTGTGGCTTATCCTGGTCTGAGCTTGGATGTGATGTCAAAGGAGTCCTCATATGAGAGGTTCATTTCATGGACTTGATTGGCATGCTCAAACTTAATGGTTGTTGAAGGAGATCATCATCAGAGTCCGACTCTTCTCTTGAGTAGTTTTATCCTCTTCACTGGTAGCTTCTTCTGATGACGTGAATGAAGGTAGTGATGCTATATCAAAATTCTTCGGCATTGAAAAGGTAAAGTTGTAGCCAGTTTTGATGTTGAAGCTCTACATAACATAGATTTAGCTCAATGATTGGGGGTCAATGGTTCGTAAAATGATCTGACCTGGTAAAGGTGTTGTCTTCCAACCTCGAGTAAGATTTTTAGCCTCTCATCATCCACCTTTTTCATGTCCATTAGTGGGTATTCACTCAGCAAGAAGAAGTGTGCAAGTGCATTAACAGACAGAAGCCCGCATGAGAATGAGTCCACTTGGTGGACTATCTCTAGACTCCCAACGGTAAAGTGATGTCCAGTATGATGATTAGACCACCACTGAAGGACATTGATGAATGCTTTATCAGGACATGACCCCAGAGAATCACCATAAAGGATTTGTGAGCTCGCAAAGTCAATGACTGTTGCCACCCAGTGATTTCCATTTATGTTGGTGACAAAACCAACACTTGACTGTCTTCTGGACCCAGAGGCAAGTGTGTGGCCTAATCCATGAGCTTGAGCAAAACAGTTTCATCTGAGTGTGTATGCCCCAGACTCTCTCTCCTCATATGCTGACTTCAAGTAGGCATGAAAGTACAGACTCTCGATCTCAACACTGGCATCAGGTAGATGTCATTTGATGCCAGTTTGGAGGAGATCCAATATTTGATTCTTGTGCACATCAAATAGCCAATCATGTGTCATATATGTGGTGAGATAGTGCATGGCTGCCTGATTTTCGAAGCCTAGGACATTTCCTGACCAGGGTAAGCTTCCAAGCAAGTTATAAACTTGTTTGATCAGGTCGTGAGTGCCCTGCCTATAGGCTGCTTTCCACAAGCAGCTCCGGCTCTCTAGAATGTGCTCTGCCTCAATCCAATGCTGACAGCAATCTCTTCGAAGGTGAAGGACCTCTGCCCAATAGGTAATCACCCACAGTGGCAGGCAAGTTTTACTGTCTAGTGGGATATGTGGGCATTGAACTGAGACCTTTTGTTGCTCAAGGGCAGCTTGAAGGCCTTGATCAAGGAGTTTCTTGAGAAGTGAGGAAGGTGGCAGAGGTATAGATTTGATTTTGTTGAGATCTTCAACATTTGGCTGATCATGGCTGAAGTAGGCTTTCACAGAGATATTGCAGTCGATTTTTGAAATCACTGGAAGTGGGAACTTCAAGAAGGCAATGATGGATAGGGATGGATCTGGAAGGAGCTCAGTGATAGCAGTTGAGGGAAGCTGTAGTTGGCGAGGGATTTTGGTGGGGAGCATGTTGTATCTGACTCCTGAGTGCTACAAAATGTTCAACTTGAAGTTGATCAGACTTGGACAGTTGCAAAATTGTTGCTCGTTCACAACTCGGATATTGCTCGGGCATCTCTACTTTACTTACTACATGGGTGGCAGAGATATTCTTAGAGCTGTGGAGTTCATGATCTGGCAGTCGAAATTAACATGGTCGAAATTAACTTTTGCCGAAATTTTCTGCACTGTCATGTGTCACACCCTGAAATGCCGAAGCGACGAAATGGTGTAGTGTGTCACACGTCACAGGTGGTGTCGAATTGAGTGAAATACTACAGTATGTAGTTACGCACATAACTCATATGACAGAGCAAAAAAGTTACATAGCATAGTATCAGATTTGAGTGTCATACAAGGTAAACGCAAATGATGGTGAAAATGCAAATGACGGTCAATGACTGTACACTTGCGCAATGTTTCATCTCGCGAAGGCTCCACAGCGTCGATTTTAAAAATTTGAGTTGGTAGGTTTATTTATAATATGCTAATACTTGTTCTCCAGCTGTTCCGAATGGAATATATGTTGAGTTGTGAGCTCTGAAGTGCATTGTGCATTACTACGGATCAGGTGATAGTATGGTGGCAGTGCAGGATTTCACACTTGCTGCTTAGCGGCCTCGTGTTTCCACAGCCGTGGCACGCATTCAATGAGGCGTTTTCCTGCGCTCCTCGTCTCAGCTACGTAGTCGAAGGCGTGGAAAGAGTGCTGCACCATGCATATATATAGTACATTCTCTTATATGATCAATATACTTAAATACAATGGATATAAGCAACTTAGTAATGATACGTGCCATAAGTCCCAGTGACCCAATGACCACTAATCGTTCAACATGAGACAGCGGTCATAATTACCTCCTTGGTTCGCGCCCCACCATGGAGCGAACAGGTGTGAGGTCCCAGCAGCGCCTTGCACCGCAAACGAGAGGATGAACACCATGACTTGAGTGCCTCCGTCAAGGGCTACATCACTTGATTAGTCTGGGGTCCCTAACGACGTTTGAGAATACTGACCAGCTCCGATGATGTAGTTGTATTTAGCAAACCAGCGAGGGTAGCGCGTACGCAGCCACCATTGCGAGAGGAATGCGATAGCAAAGTAGGAGAGGAGAGATGAATTGATTCCAACACAAAGCCATCCGATGTAGTATCTGTGAGATATGTGAGCATGCTGTCAGTAATTCAAGGAACACTGAACGTACGCGATAATTGGAGTATAAAGATAATCAGCACGAAACTTTGGCCAATACCTGTGAATGACCCAGAAAGGAACAGGTATGAAAAGTCCAACTAGGTAAGCCCAAGGAACCCATTGGTATATTTGGCCAACGGAAAAGAGCTCGTGACTGAGTCCACCCCACGCAATTGCCTGAGAGTTGTACATCTGTGGCTGTTGGCCAGACCAGATATTGGTTCCTTGAACAGATAACAAGATTTCACGCTGGTTATCTATGATTGAGTTCATCATGACTACATGTGCAATGTCAGTTGATTTTTTTAGTCATGTAACAAGTGGCGTGCGCACTGAAGTTCAGGATGGCACCAAGCAGCGTGCCAAGAATCTGGGCGGTAAATGCAGCGCGAGGTGGCAGCTTTGCATCTGTAAATTACGGTCAACACAGATTGCCCTGTCCTCCTACACGCTTGAAATACACGCACACTGAGCAATCTTGAGGTCGCGGAGTAATAGATTGGCTTGGGTGACAGAGTCTGTAACATCGGGTTAGCCGACCTGTTTTTGGAACGCAAGGCTGACGCATACTGGATCCGTATAGAACGAAGTACATATTTGCCACTGTCGTATTCGTCAATCAAAGCATATTAGAAAGCAACGACGAGCAAGGCAATCACCTGGCAACCCCTTGTGAAGGTAACCACCAATCATCTGGACAAACCTGAATGCAAATTGAAATATCGAAGATCAAAATTGAATTCAAGCACATACGGCTGGATGGCGAACATCAATCCTGTAATCGCGGCGAGTGCACAGAAGAATAGAATAGAAATCGTCGCCAGCAAGAGCGAGATAAGGAAACCCCACCTTCAACGTTCATCAGCCCGGACCATATTTCCAATCACAGCTACTCACCATGGCAAAGTCGAATCGGTCTTGTATAAAACGACCAGGGCAACAACGAAGGACAGGAGAAAGACGACGAAGTACCAGCTATTGGGAGCATCGGGGTACTATTACAAAAATATTCATGTTGGTAAGCTGAATACAGAGAAATGCAAAACTCACCTTCAGCATCTGCTTGTAGTGGGGATCGATATCTTCATCATCAACGTCTTGCTTCCGCATTCCGTCGGATTGCCAGAACTTCCAGTCAAAATTCGCCCATAATTTTTTGATGCCCGACGGAGTCATCCAACTCCACGCAGAGCGCATATCATCCCGGTTCCAGAGGAGAAGATGAGTAAACGTGGCCGCCAAACCCTATGATTTCAAACCGTCAGTCCGCAGAGTCTCACCAACATTTGGTGAACTTGCCAAATTTGAGGAAAGCAAGTTGACTATCCAAGTGCTGGAATAGTAAGGTATTCCTTGCTCAGCAAGCAGTGTGGGATCGACTTGATAGTTGGAATTGAGAATGAGTGTTTGATTGTACTGTGTTCCGTTTTCATAGAACAAGAGTTGAGAAAGCTGTGGGGAGTTGGCGTCAATGTTCTGCCGTTGCACATGAATGTAGACTAACGAATGGGAAGTTCTGGGCTTTCCAGATGTTGTTGTAATATACAGCCACAAACACAACCCTAGACATAAGTCAATGCAAGGTCTCGAATCAGAGCGGAGTGGTCGCACATGCAAAGGAGGTAGCCCAGTAAATTCGAGAACTGTTCAAAAATATGTAAGGCTCCTGGCCCGCGGAATTGAGAAGAGGTCAAACCTGTGCTTTCAGCGGAATAGTCATAGGGTTCACCCCGCCAGAAATATACTGTCGCAGATCCAGTCAGTAACGCGATCCACTTCGAAGTTCGTATTCACACTTACTTGCCAGTCAAAGCAGATAGACAGGAGCCCTAGACCCTCGTTGCCGTTTGTACCACCAAACACTCGCGAGACGGCAGCATTGTTTGGAGCTGCAAGACACATAATTGACAACCCGGTCAGAAGCGGAAAGATCCATTCTGGGAAAAGCTCCCAAATAAAGATACTGAGTCGATCAGCATGTTTGATCATTGCCGGTCTTAATCGAGGGACTTACGCAGTAAACACAATGTAAAAGACTCTGAGCTTTTTCCGTGCTGTCATTCCGCCCTCGTAGAGAGCATCGAACATGGACAGCAATGGTAGCACACCGGGGTATAACATCTTTGATGGATATAACAGGATGCCTGGTAGAAGTATGTGAACACCGGGTTCAACAACAGACTCGATTGTGGACATACCTCTCATCATGCCACCAATTCCATAACTGAGAACTTTGTCAGCGTCCGCTGGAACTTCAACAAAAATTCTCGTACCCAAGAAGTTGAGAAGAGAAGAGTAGGAACACTGAGGCACCGGCATTGGGCGTGATATTGTAATACAATCTTCAACAAAGACAAAAATCAGTAAATTTCATTGATATGAATAATGCCCACTGACCGCTGGACAGCAAGAACTTCGGTACCTAAGGCGGAGTTGGCAGAGGCGCTTGCCATGATCACAACGAAAGCATTTTCTTTCTTGTTGAATGGCCCCTGCGGAAGATACTTAGAATAAAGCAACGGACGTGGGTAAATTGGTTTACGGGGTTCAGATAGCGCAGGAGTCCACGACGAGGAATAAAGGTCTCCATGAAGATGCCCAGGATATAAGAAACAACCGCGAGGAACATTAATGACACTAAAACCGTTTGCTGCGGCAATGATATGAGCACACAAAGTCGTCATGCTTGCTCTACCACGTACAGGCTTGAAATAATAGATTTCCGCTACAAGTTGACATTAATGAGTATCATACTGGCTGAAAACGAACCCAGGGAAGCTCACCGAGTACTCCGCCAAAGGTTGAGAGGCCAAGACCGATAAAGAATGCACGGAATGTCCACGGGTTCAGAGAAGGGTCGTCGTCCACCGAGATGACGTGCGTAGCAATTTCACGTTCATTGGAGAGCACGCCTTCCTCGCTGTCCGAGTCAGCATCAACTGTTGCAGTTTCAACGTCGCCTTTCCCATCGAAGGATTTGTCATCAGTGCTAAGAGCTTTCTCGCTGGGCACAGTGTGCTCGCTGATCGCCCCTGCAGCGGTCAGACTCATCGTAACTGATAAGACAGTACTGCAAGAGAAGCGAGAAGTTTCACCGCTCAGCCGCCGACTATAAGTATTTACCTCAAACGCAGATAAGCGACTATTCTAGTAATTGGAAATCCAGTTGTTCGATACGGCCATCTCTGTGGCCCCAGTGTACGGGCCTGTACGCGTGGTATCGTGAGCATGTGTCTCGCGTCTAGTAGTGAGATAAGAGGGTACCTCTGAATTATCAGTCTAGCGAAAATAGCTCTGTTTTGGCATTTGAAATGGCATAACGTTGGTCAAATAGTACATGCCGGGGGTAAATCACATGGGCCAATGCATCACCTTGCGGAGCGAGGTCACTCCAATGCGGTGTTTTCTGCAGATTCAAAATAAAAACAAACATGCGTTCAAGCAAGACGACGCCACCCGACCTGTACGCGTGGTATCGTGAGCATGTGTCTCGTGTCTAGTAATGAGTATGATAAGAGGGTACCTTGGAATGATGAGTCTAGCGAAAATAGCTTTGTTTTGGCATTCGGAATGTCATAACGTTGGTCAAATAGTACATGCCTGGGGGAAACTACTTGGGTCAATGCCTTCAAAATTAATAATGTATTGCGCACCAAGTTCAACAGTTGGCTTCGCATCAGGAAAATTGCCCAAATCTGGTAAGGTCCCCGTGAGGCCTTCTGAGGCGCGACACCATTTGTTCATCACATCGATGCATCATCGCCTGGCCAAGATGCCCATGCTCGCCTCACAAGGCATTACTAGACCCTCTCCACCCCACGGCAGCCTTGCGAGGCATTTCAAGATTGGCGCTATCTAGGATGGGGTTGCGAGGGAAACTTCATTTGTGTGGGCAGTGGTGCGTTATTTTGATATTTTGAGATCCACCAACCTCAGTGGCCATGCAAAGCAATCGACTCCAAGTTGCGCAGATGAAAGCCCGCACGTTGGAAGTTCGAACACGTAGAGAAGCAAGCACAGCAAGAAATCATTCTGAATATACATCCTATCACATCATCATGTATGTTCAATGTCCATTCCTTGTCATCTCCGATTTCAGAGAGTTAGGTCGAAACTTTGTAAAATTTAGACTCATTTTGCAAAGTCTCAAGCTAACTCTCTGAAAGGTCATAAACGTCCGTGCGATTCCGATTCATTGTATGCGCTATAACATAAACATACAGTGTTCTTGCTCATCAATGGTGTGAAACGCATCTTGATACGAGCACTATCTTTGGTATCTTGTCACTGAGCAAAAGTATGGGATCCTGATTGCGAACTGATGTTGACTGTCACCCAGATTATCTGCCGGTGCTTATCCTATTGCAATCGGACTGCGGATCTTGTTGCTAGGAACTTGCATTTAGGGCCGTAACCTGATATAGATGGATAGGCGATTGCAGCGTGTTATTCAAGTTGTTGCAATGTTGAATTTTCGTTATCGTCGTCATCGCCCAGGGGCCATGGCGTTTTCCTTTTCCTACTTATCACGTGCACTTGCATATATAATTTCTCCGCATGCCTCTGACAGCCATTGTCTCCAACCACTGAGGTATGGTTCCTAGTTCCTCGTCGTCCCACCGTCTCTTACTTTATGTTCTCTAGCGTGTTTTGCGTCTAGGTACTAATGTTGTCTCCGACCACTGAGCGTGTTTCGTGTCGAGCTTCTAACAGGTTATCAGTTGCGATTGAAATCCTATCAGGCTATGCATACCAACATGCGCCCTTGTTTCAGCGACTCGCTGTAATCTTCTCTTAGATGTTTCGCCGTCTTTCTTTGACATGGGAAAGCTCAACCACATCCCAGAATTGACAGGTCCGAATACATACTTTGCGTGGAAGCAGGAGGTCACTTATGCCCTTGGTATTGAGGATGAGGACGTATAGCCAAAACTCGACAGCAGATCGAATATCCTCCGCGGCGGGTTTTAAATTTGAACGTGCTCTATGTGCCGGAGTTGAGTATACCTGGACAAGCGTAAGACTAATAAGATGAACCTCGAGGAAATCATCCATAAAGAATGTCAAGGGATGTTCCTATTAAAAAAATGTCGTCTGCAGGTTTCGACCCTGCACAGTCCAAGAGAAATAGATTTCGAGTCCGTTGTGGTTTGAACTACTTGGCTAGTAAGATCGGTTCGGAATCCAGATTTGAACACGTGAGGAATCATCGATGCATCCATAAGTGAATCTTCGAGGCTGTTCTGATAGACAAAAAACTTTGTCGTGTGCGGGTTTCAAACCTGCGCAGTCCGAGAGGAACAGGTTTTGACTCTGTTAACAACCACTTGGCTAAGCCCAGTTGAGATGGACCACACAGGAAACCATCTATGAGTGAACTTGAATCGTGAAGAGTGTTCCAACCGCATTGACTTTCTGTGGCACAATATTGTGCCACTTCTGCATCATGCCGTCTCATGAAGCACTCATGATGTGGTGCAAGAAGACACCATATATCCTCCCCATGTTCCCGAAACTTGTGCTTTGGAGTAAAAACAACCTTTTCATTGGCAGGTTTCGAACCTACGCAGTCGAAGAGGAACAGATTTTGACTCTGTTGCGGTGACCACTTTTGCCAGGACAAAGTTGAGGTGAACTTTCGAGGAAACCATCCATGAGTGAACGTCAAAGTGTGTTCCGATAGCAAAAAACCACATTCAGCAGATTTCGAACCTGCGCAGTCCAAGAGAAACATATTTTGGTTCTGTCGTGGTAACTACCTTGATCAAGACTGAGATGAACCTCCGAGTCTGAGGGCATCAGTAAATTCACACATTCCTTAATCTCCTTTTTTGTCACTTGTTTTCCCACACAAGAGTGAAAAGCTTCGCACAAGAATCATAATTATATTCTAAGTAAGTTTGAGGCACAAGAACATACATAGAATGACACATCGGGGTTTGCAATATTTAAGACAAGTTTGAATGTCGTGTGAAATGTGAAGATGATACTTAATATTCAGGTTGTCATCAAAGCAGATGTAAAATTTCAAATATTACAGCTATTTTCATATCAATAGACCAGAATCTGGAAAACTCACTTAGCCACTTTTGTAACTTGCCTGTGGAATACTAGTACTACAACGACTGCTGACCATCATCATGATGCATGGAAACCAGCAACATATACTGTTACGAACTAGGATAGTTCTGATTATAGCAACACGATAAGCGCTATCGGCTAGAATCGGTTCAAGACTTCCACGTATGTAGAAGTTCGTAAGACAAGTCAAGGAGAGTGTCCTCAACTTGAATCAAGTTCAGACAACTTAAGATTGGGGGTCTTAAGCAAAAGCAAGTTCCAGGTAAAACCTAGTAAGATTAAAGTAAAGAACTACATAGTACAAAGACAGGTTTATATAGAGAATGAGAATGACTTTAGGGCAAGCGTATACAAGTCAGAACGAGTCAGAGATAAGAACGAGTCAGAGATACCAAGAATAGGTCACCTAGCGACAGCTTGATAGCGATCATGATGTAATACAAAGAACCAGAATCAACTATGAGATAAGAAGGAAAGATAAGTCTAGCGGCAGTGCAATGTGGCTCGTGACGTAATACAAGTAAGTAAAGATGAGAGAAAATGAATAGGGGCGTACTTCGACTGTAACATTATCCCGTTTTTATCATTGGAGTCGCCAACTTCAACAATCAAAGTTATCATAGGCATCATAGTTGTCGCAATCTCCTGCACATTGGGAGAACAGCTTCTCGTCTTCTTCGATGGAGATTTGCTCTAGGGTGGCGTCTTTATCAGCTTCTGACTGGGAAAGTGCGTCATAAAAGCCTGTATCCGTCCAGACTAGGGGGATTACTTTCTCTCCATGAAGGTCTTTGCAAAAGACCGATAAATGTCCTGGTGCAAGGTTGCAGCATACACGACAATGGTATGTAGTGCAGTTCTTGTGGCGATGACCAGTAAGACCACAGTTTCAACAAATAAAGTTATTGCAGTTCTCAGTTTTCATGATAGTGATGGAGGATGATTGTGGCGGTGGAGATGGGGTTTTGGAATGTAGGACACGGTTACGGGTAGCAGGGGAGATGAAGATTTCTCGCTTGACAGTTTTGGAAGATCATCGACAAATGGGGTATATACAGGTGGTAGTTGCCACTGGGGTAAGTGAAGCAACAGCTGGTACGAGAGGTACAGCAGGAGGAGTGAGAATGTTAGGTGTATGCTTAACGGGAGTTGTCTCAACCGGAGGTGGGATGGGGATTGCAACGTGGGGAGATGGGGGTCTAGCAACGGGGTTGGTGGCGATTCATTCAGTAACAATATGGATAGCTTCTCTAACGATTTTCTTAGTAGAGGCAGGCATAAGGTGCACTGCAGTGTTACGAATATGTATTTGAAGGTGGCGGAAGATAGTTTTGAGACATTCATTGTCCAGGAGGTCAGAGGTGCGTTTAACGAGACTGGCGGCACGGATGATATTGATGAGGAGTGTGCTAGAGAGAGCTCCTCATTCAGCGAGGAGACGGTCTATCTCAATAGTGTATTGCTCAGAAAGAAGAGCAGATTCAAACAATGTGTTGGTTTCAATGTCATCAATGATGGTGAAGTAGTTGGAAGAATCTGAATCGTTGGCAAGCATAGTGGATGTCACAGATGGAGAGGCAAGGTTATTGGTCATGGTATCTATAGTGTTGACGAGTGCATGGAGTTGTAGGAGGCAGATGTTGATGGTTTGGATTGGGGAAGACATATTTGACTGAGGGGTTCTCTTATAACCAATGAGCTTTCTTATAGGCAATGAGGATGGTGGCGGCATTATCAAGGTTTCATTCAGGGATCCATTCATTACTAGTGGAAGAATATCCTTTCCAATATACGAGATAGCGTCTTTGTTTACCCGTGCCTTTGTGTGATAAGATTGCTTCGACTTCATACTCTTCTTTGTTATCAATGATGTCAGGTGGGGGGTCATGGAAATTAGGGCCATGGATCTCTGTTTCATGATAGGATGATAGTTCAGAAGCATGGAATGTGGGGTGAACCTTCCATTGCGCGGGTAACTAGAGTGTGGACGTGATTGGAGATAATACCGCAGTGATGGTAAAGGGGCTGTATCGTTTTGGGGTGAGTTTCCGTGATGGTAACTGCGTGATGAGGTTTTTTCCTGATAGCCAAACCTTATCTCCGATTTTCCATGGTTGATACTTCTTTCTGTGTGATCGCTTGGTCATGCGTTGCATTGCAAGGTTGTGACAAGAGATAGCCTCTTCATGTATCTTCTGAAGAAGGCGGAGTTGTTCTTCTGCTGTGGGGACAGTGGAATCGGGGAGTACATGAGGGAGAGCTCGCAGCTCATATCCCATCATAAGGAAGAATGGGGAGGTGTTCCGAGAATCATGTTTCTGGTGGTTGTGAACGAATTCGGACATGGGGATGTGTTTGACCCAATCTTCTGGGTTGCTACGGCAATAGATACGAAGATAGATTTCTAGTTCTTAATTTAGATGTTCCATCTGACTGTCTGTTTGCGGGTGATAAGCGGTAGAAGTGGTGATGTCATATTTCAATAGCTTGGTGAGGGCTTTAGAGAACTTGGAGATGAACTGCGGACCACGATCGGAGATTACTTTCTCATGAAGTCCAAAGCAACGGTAGACGTATTTGAAAAAATTCTTCACTACGCCTTCTGAAGTGATGGTTTTCATACAAGGAATGAGAATTACCCCCTTCGTAAGCCCATGGTCTACCACGACCATGATAGAATCAAAGCCGTTACAGGGAGGAAGGTCTGTGATGAGGTCAACGGATACCTGGGCAAAGGGAGTGGACACAGAGGAAGGGATTGGGACGAGTGGGGGTGTCATAGGGTGAGTGTCAGATTTCATTTGCTGACAAGGGGCGCAACCCTCAACATATTTCCGGATATAGGTTCCCATGGAGGGCCACCAGAAATCTCGTTTAACCAGTTCTTCAGTTTTAAAACGACCAGGGTGCCCGGCCATAGCATGATCATGGGTTCATTTGAGAACAGCGCAGCGACCAGCTGGTTGTACATAAGCACGGTCTTTATAGAATAGGACATCATCCTTAATTGTCCAATCAGAGAGGGCAGATTTTATGGGAGGGAGACACAGGCTGTTCAGCGCATTGGAGGCAGCTTGGAAGATGGGATCATCGTCGTTGGGGTCAGGGTTTGCGAGGGTGGTCATTAATTCTTGATCAAGAAGTTGCACGAACATGGAATCAGTGTTGTCAGTTTCAGTAGGAATGTGATCGGCACATTGGGATAGTGCATCGGGCGCAATAAGTTTAGATCCAGCAACGTGATGGAGTTCAATATCATAGCAGGATAGCAGCAATTGCCATCTGGCTTGACGATGGGTTAACTTTTGTGCGGTGCAAAAATAGAGGAGGTTCATGTGATCAGTGAAAACAATAACTGGATGGGGATTTCCTTCGAGGTAGTGACACCATTCCGTAAGTGCGCGGATGACAGCAAGTAATTCATGGTCGAAGATCTGGTAGTTTTGTTCTGCCGGGTTCAGGGATTGGGAGAGATAACTGCATGGATGATAAACACCATTTTCATCGGTCTGAAGGAGGACGGCTCCAGTAGCAACCAAGGATGCATCAGTAGCGACTGCGAACTGTCGCGACGGGTCAGGGTTGTGAAGAACCAGTTGCTTCAAAAAGCATTCTTTCAACTTCAAAAACACGTCGTTGCAGGAAGTAGACCATGAGAATGTAGTATCTTTCTTCATTAGATTGATAAGGGGTCGAGCGATGTCGGAATAATGAGGAATAAAGTTCTGATAGAAGTTGCAAAAGCTGAGGAATGATCTGGTTTCTTTAACCATAGAGGGAGTCGGCCAATTGCGGATTCCATCAATTTTAGCGATATCCATGGCGATGCATCCGGGATAGATAATCATACCAAGGTATTCAACTTCTTGTGCATCAAAGGTACACTTCTCCGGTTTCAGGAAGAGCTTCTCAGCTCGTATCTTTGTCAAGATGCGATGGGTTCATTCATGATGTTCATCGAGGTCATTTGAAAAGATAAGGATGTCGTCCATGTATATTACTAACCATCCTTCATTAATATCCTGCTGGAAGGCACGGTTCATGTACACTTGGAACATGGCTGGGGAATTACAGAGGCCAAAGAACATGACATTCAGCTCATAGAGCCTGAATTTGGTGGTGAACGCGGCCTTCCATCTATCATCAGGGTGGATATGAATATTGTTATAGCCAGATTGGACATCCATCTTGGTGAAGTACTTTGCCCCGTGCAACCGTGCGACGAGGGATAAAGGAAGTGGTAACGGATAAGTGTTCTTGATCGTCCAATTGTTGATATACCGATAATCCTGACAAGATCAAAGGTCTCCACTTTTCTTTCCTACAAAGAAGAATCCGCTAGCCTGCGGTGATTTCGACTCTGAGATAAATGCTTTCTGTATGTTTTCATCAATGAATGCTTTGACAGCAGTTCGTTCAGTGACTGAGAGGGGATATATTTTCGATGTTTTCAGGATGAACCCAGGTTTAGTCCCAATACGGTGGTCAATGCCAGGTCATTCAGGAGGCAGCTTGTTCAGTCTGTCCTTAGCGAAAATATCAGCAAAGTTGTGGAGGTAAGAGGGTACGAGTTCTTCGAAAGTTTTCTTCTTCTGTTCTAGCCCCGCAGCTAGGGTGAACTGTTGGGCTTTGTTACTAACTTTCACGTATTCGTTGGACCGTGGCAGGGGTGAGACCATAGATTTCTGTTCCGAGTGGCTGGTACCGTCAGAAGTAAGAGGTGTATCCATAGAGATGTTCGTAATAACCTGAAGTTCGGAGGTGTCAGGGGAGTATTCCACTAAGAATTCATCATCATCAAGATCATACATAGAAACTTCTTGCACTGGTGCAGCAAAGTTTTCTTGCATCCAGACGTCTTCTTTCGTGTCGAAGGTTTCATCATCATCATCAGGGATAGGGAGTAGATCAGGGATAGGGATGGAAGGGGGGGCTTCTTCGTCAATGACTTCCTCTATGGATGCGCTAGGGTATTTGAGAGTGGTTGAGATCATGGGTGTCTCATCAACTGGAGTTCCCTTCCGTAATTTAGAGTTCTTCCAAGTTCGATTGATTGGTTCATGTTGAAATAGAAGCGGAAGACTGCCTTTCTTCCTTTCTTTGTCAACTTCTTCTTCAACCTGACTACTCTTCACTGTTTGTGAAAGAATAAGGGTTTCTGCGGCCCAATTGATGGTTGGGTTCATGGCTTTTAGCCAGGGGATACCGAGGAGGATCTGATCCCTTCGTCCTAGGCGAGTGACATTGAACTTGCCAATCATAGTTCTTTCGTCAATTTTGATCGTAAGAAAGCAATAGCGGCAAATGGCCCCGCTTTTGGAATAGCTTCCATCAGCTGTAGTAACCTTGAAGGGTTTACTAAGTGTGTGGGTTCAGATTTTATGCTTCTTTATGAAGTCTTCGGAGATAAAGGTTCTGGCTGCTCCAGAATCGATGACTGCAGTTGTTTCAATGGTTTTTTGACGAGTTTTCGAAATGAGAGAAAGTGGAACATGAAGTTCCTTGCATTCACCAACTTTTCATACAAGTCTTATAGGTACATTGGAAGATACTGACGTTGATCCAGTCTTCCACATCAAAAATCCTCATTGAGGCGACAGACTTCTGCTTCGTCTTCATCATCACTGCTCTCGACTTCTTTATGATGAACCGGGGTCTTCCCATTCTTCTTCTTCTGAGGGCACGCCTTGGAGAGATGTCCGACCATGTGACAAGTGAAACACTTTCCAGTCCGGAAGTGCTCAGTGCGCTCTTCTTTGGTAAGTCGATTGACTACCATAGCGTTGGGATCTTTGGAGGGTATGTATCTGTTGGATCCGAAGTTCTTCTTCTTCTGGGGTTGGTTACGTGCTCTGATAGCATTCAGCTGGAGGCGAGCATTATCAAGATTGATGCAGGTGGAGATGATTACTCCAAAGTCATCAGAGACATCTCCTGTGCTAAAAAGGCGACCAAGGAGTCCTGGGTGTAATCCATCTATGAAGAACTGTTTCTTTGAAACATCGTCACGGATTCCTGCTCATTGTGCGAGCATGAGGAACTCTGAAATATAATCTTGGAGTTCAGTTCCTTGCTTCAGATTTCGAAGAGATACCAAGAATAGGTCACCTAGTGACAGCTTGATAGCGATTGTGATGTAATACAAAGAACCAGAATCAACTATGAGATAAGAAGGAAAGATAAGTCTAGCGGCAGCGCAATGCGGCTTGTGACTAGTGTTTGAAAGTCCAGTTGTGCAACCTGAAAAAGACCGCAACTGGACTGGACTTTTGGCAGGTTGCAACCAGGCACAGGTTGCGGGTTGCCTTCATTGGAACACATGGACCGGACCGCTAAAAACCGGTTGCAACCGGTCCTATGGGCAACCGGTTGCCTCAGGAATGTAGAGCTCGATTGGGCGATAATTTCGGTCTCTTACATGTCTCAAACAGATTAAAACTGAGGGAGATATGATTATTACAAGAAAATGCCGCCTAATTCACTTAACAATGTATCAAAAGGCTTATATCTTAACCAAATGGTAAAATTATGACATGATATGACCTACAATTACCTACTATACACTAGTACTACAACTTTTATTGACACTCGCAAGCATAAAAATGACTTTTTTGAAGGTTTCATATTTTACCAACTTGGTCTGAGTTGGTTGGGCAGCATTATTTTGTAATGCTCATAACTCACTCAGTTTTCATCGGATTGGGATGTATAAGAAATGAAAATTATCGGGTGATCAAGCTCTACATTCCTAGCGCAACCGGTTGCGGGTAAAACTGGTTGCAACCGGTTTTTAGCGGTCCAGTCCGGTTTTTTTCGGTTGCTTGAAGTAAAAAGACCGGTTGCGTCCAAATATGGTAAAAAACCGGACCAGACCGGACTTTCAATCACTACTCGTGACATAATACAAGTAAGTAAAGATGAGAGAAAATGAATAGGGGCGTACTTCGACTGTAACATATACCAGATGCTGCAAAACAGCGGTGGGTTGTTATGTCCACACATGGCATGACATTGAAGGTGTCATATACCATATATCCAGTTACAGATCCGAAGATCCGGATCTCAGATCCGATCCAGATCCGTTGGACACATCTGTCGTCCGGTCCACAGATCCAATTTACTCAGTGAGCCACAAATATGTTACTTAGTGTGTCATGTGACTGGCAATATGCTGATTTGTGAGGAACCTTCATGATTTGTCATGAAGTTTCCATTTGTTTCTGTCTGTTTCTATTTCTTTCGCCCATGGGTCCTTCAGTGAGCCATCAGATATGTAAGCATGTCATGTAACTGGCAATATGCTGATTTGTAAGGATTTGTCATGCTTTGTAATAGTATTTACTATTTATGTATATTAGATTAATGAGCAGTTGATTCAGCACTGCCAAATGGTATGGTTAGTAAGCCAGTGACTTACTAATGCTGTGATGAGTTATGCTTAGTAAGGGGGGCCCCAAAAAGGTATAAAAGGAGCCCATCTTGCATCTAGTAATGATAACTTCCCACTTTCCACTCTTCTCTCAAACTGTGTGAGACCCAGTAAGATTCAGAAAGTGCAGGCCAAATAGGTTGCCTTGAAGTAAGATCTAAGACACTTCTACTGCTAGTTATATACTACCTAAACTAGAGGTTGACTATATAACACTGAGAAACTTTGCATCACTGAAACCATGAGAAAGACAAGAAGAGGACACATCAGTAAATCCTCCCAAGAACTCACACATTATCTACCATGAAAACTAGAAAAGTTGTAGACCGTGTACTTAAGGACTGGCAAGTCATCTTATCCCTGTATAGTTGTGTTGTCACTATATACGCATTCCATATAAGACCCTTAAGTAGCAAGACAACGGGCTCTGTTATTCGAAAGCCTCTGGAAAGTGGTTGTCCTTGTCTGCTTACAGCACAGGACATTGTAGTAAGTGAAGGCACAAAAGTATTTTGAATTTGATACCTAACTGTGACAGTACCTTATTTCATGTGTCGAGCACACTCCTGACATATTTCTACCTGAACTACAAAGTGCTCTACAGGAGGCAAGGGATATTGAGGTGTCCCTTGCCACCATTGAACGAATGCTACATAGGCATGGATTGACTCACAAGCATGTATGTAAAATATGTTTGTGCATGTAAATTCTGACAGTGTCATACAGGTGACTCAAGCTGCAATCAAGCACAATGAAGACAAACACGACCAACATCAAATTTTTATTGCCGAAAACTTCCGCCCTGACTAGCTCGTCTTCGTAGATGAATCTGCCTGTAACCAAATTACAACTAAGCACCCAAATGCATGGTCACCGACAGGAGTGCATGTTCGTTGGCGCAATTATTTCATTCAGGGTCAAAGGCATGTCGAAATTTTGCTAATGAGGGCGTCTTGATAGTAGTTTGTCTTTTCAGATATTCTATTCTTCCTGCTATCTCACTAGATGGCATCTTACATCTCGATATCCAAGATCATTCATATACTGCAGTGACATTCAATGAATTCATAGAGGGTTTACTTGACAATATGAATCAATACCCTCAGAAGAACTCCGTTATCGTGATGGACAATGCTAGCATACACAAGTCGGTGTATCTTGAAGAGATGATCTGGCGAAGGTATGTTATCCTGATGTCACTGTTTGAGTAGTGTCATTGACCATTGATTTTTTTTCAGGGGGATGCACCTCGTTTACCTGCCACCTTATTCTCCTGACTTCAACCCTATTGAAGAAGCCTTTTCGGCCCTCAAAGCTTGGATAAGGCAGAACTGTAACTATGCCAGAGGTGAATTAACAGGCAAAATAACCTGTGATCCTTATAGCCTGCTGTGGGAAGCAGTGTTTGCATCTGTGACAGAGGAAAAAGTTAGAGGATGGTTTGCAGACAGTGGATACTTGATGTGATTGATAATGTACAATTACAGCTAGTACATGATCATGATGAGAATACAATATTTCATACAACCACAAGTACTACTTGACAACTACTAATCAAGGCTTCAAATGTTTGAGCTTCATTCAAATTTCAACACTTTGCTCACAGCAACACTGAGCACTATAGTTCTCTTTATCATCATTCTTAGTGGCCCTTCCTTTGCCCTTCCTGGCATGTCAAATGAGTTGATGAGTGACTTTCAGGAATGACCGAATGACACCCATGGGCATACCAACAACATTGACAAAAAAAACTCATCTGATAGGTCAATCACACTATTGACATATGCAACCCCATGATTGAGGAAATCATCCTTGTATTGGGACATATGCAAAAGTAGCATTGTGACATCCATTTCACAAAGGACATCGGTGATAGGAGGGTAGGTGATAAATTCGTCATCCTCATCATAGCAAAGGAAAGTCGTTGCAAAACCCCGGGAAGTATTGACTTGACAGTGGCCACCAGTATCACTGAGAGCCTCCTTAGTAACAGGTGGAATATGGACATGAATGACCAGAAGAGTAGGAGTTGCACTAGTAGCAGATGGGCCGTTTGCTGAAGATAATTGATGTTTCTTCAAAACATGGTCAAAGGCAGCCATCTCTGGGGGTTTATCATTGTGAAACTTGTACCTGAGTTTGGCATTCACTGGGTCAAGGTCCATCTTTGCACAAATGCGTAAAAAAAAGTCTTTGAATGTAATATCGACAGGAAGGTGGATTTGGACATGGCTGACATGTCCACCTACAACTCCAGTATTTAATGGTACAGAGATATCAATGTTTGTGATAGTTGGCAATACACAAAGTTAGATGTTATCTAGTTGTGCAACAACACAGTGGATGTACTTATGAACCACCATATTTACGCCAGGGTAGTGTGGCTGTTGAGTTGATGGTGTGGTGGCTGACTCTCGATGGACCATATCACTGGCAGGATTATGTAGTAGCGTGTCTTGGAGCAAAGATGGAGGCATGCCAGCAGGGCCTTGGAATTGAGTCTGCATATGCTGACTTGGAGGACCATGAATGAAAGGATGCTGTCATATCCCATATTCTGGACCTACATCCGATGATGTTCCCACGCCTTCCGGACGCACATCCGGACCTCCATACCCTTATCCATGACTCTAGACCTCCAGTCCACTATTGGTTTGGATCTGTACACCTTCGTACATCCATATATCCATACCTTCGAACCTCCGCAGCTAAGCGTGCTTCATCCACCCTTGGTCCACTCAGATCCGAGCTCATTCCACCTGGGACTGTACCTTCCCTAGACTATCAGACTACATCCATTATCCATATCCTAGTTCTGTCTCCACCTAGATCTCCGGATCCGCTCATCTGATATCCAGACACCTCATCCAATATCTCCAGACCTCTGGATCCAACCTATACTCATATCCAAAGCTCAAACCTTAAATCAGCGTCTATCTCCTTATGGTAATCCCCTTGACTCTGGACTTCGGTTATCTCTGTTTCCATCTTGCTTATTGATCCTTGTACTCTGTCTCATCTCCGAGTTCATTTACTTATGTTCCATTCATACTTACCAATCTGTTTCCACATGCTCATACATAGCATTAGTCTTCAGCTTACTGATCCTCTTGGATCCCTTCCAGTATATAAACCTCTGTACAACTCCTGTAAAGTTTCCTTAGTTTGAATATCATCTTAGACTTCACTCATTCTTGCCTCGGACTTTGGTCCATCTTAGTCTGACCTTTCCTTAGGCCTAGGGAAGAATTCCCCAGGCCGACTTTCTGGTCCTCCGGATTTGTCTTCCGTCTCCATCCATGCTTAGGGATTGATTCCCTAAGCCAGAGCTTTGCCTTTCCGGCACTTCCTGTCTTTCCGAGACTTCTGTCTACTTCCTGTCAACTCCGTCTCTACTTAAGTGTAGTCTACCTCTGTCTGTTTCTACTCCAGACCTTGTCCATTGTAGCCCTCCTTCTCTTGTCCTAGAATCCTGTCCACTCCTCCAGTCCTCCTGACCTCCGGACGTCGTAACCTTCGGACCCAATGCAGTGGATGAAACTCCTCTGGAGTTTCCTGTACTCCTCCGGAAGTTTCCCACGCTCATCCGGAAGTCCTCCGGCACTCAAGCAGAGTAGCCAGCCTCTGGAAGTCCTTCAGACTTCATCATATTCCATCCGGACTTCATTCTGAAATTAAGGGCATGTACTTGGGTAAGGGGCACAGCGCATGAGCTGAGGCCAAGCCCCTCGGATCCCGTCAACCCTTGAGCTACAGTCTTAACAGATGCATTGGAAGCATATTGAACCAATAACCAGTGCGGGGATAGCGACGTTCAAGGACCTTGCATTGGCCCTCATTAATGAAAGGACTCTGGCTTGGAGAACTAGGGTTCAAGTCAGACATATTGAAGATGATTGATGCAGCAACTCACCCCTCACTAGCAGGATTATATACCACAGACAACCTGAGTACATGTCCGGATGGATCAACATTGTCAGATGATCAAAAAACCATTGTTTTCGACAGATACAAAGAGATGGTGATCTCACTAGAATGCTAGGGTTGCAGAAACTAAGTGGAGCTCATTTTATGATGACCAAAACTTACCTTCAACAACATTGCAGTGTCTTGCATGGCGAGGGCTTCATTTTCTTGACAAGGTCACCTGCAGTTGGTAATAACCACCACCATGTGCGGCTGGTCGCATGTCAGTGTGTGCGGTATGATTCCAGGGTCTTGTCACTGCCCCATAGTGCCCCACAAGCCCCACAAGTCCAAGTTAGGTTAGAGATTTACAAAAGTAGCTAGCGTGTGCACCTCTGTTTGGTGTCGCTCCAACAACAAACAAAAGCGGCTAAGTGAGTTTTCCAGATTCTGGTCTATCAATATGAAAATGGCTGTAAAGAGATCTTGCACAACATGAGAAATATAAAGCATTAGCAAACATTTTGTTGCCAGCTGAACATCAACAACAATAAGAAATATAAATGTATTTTAATGCTGCCCTAAACTTCAAAATGAAACTTCACATTTAATACTTGAAAAAACTTCAACCATCACATATGACTGAATGCCTGCTCATGTATGAAGTTTAGACCACTTCAACAGGTGTTAATATTTTAAATATCTCCTGATGATAAAATGTGAAGACAAATCATCAAGTTTTGTCTCCAGATGAATTAATCACCCAATGATCACCCACTCACAATAATCTATACATGAATATGTAGTACAGCAGAGTAATCAATCCTATTTTACAGTAGTCATTTACAAAAAGAAATTGCTCAGATTCATATAGGCTAGTGCTAAGTCTTTGTAAAAGCTAAGCAGGAAATCAGAATCAGAGATGTGTAAGTAACAACTATTTTTACCAGTAGCAAGAAAACTGCAACATGCTGCATCATCATTTTTCATCATTTTGTTGGTGCCTGGGTTGAACTTGAGTGAGCCTTTCCACTGTTTACCAGTCATTAGACTGTTAGCATCATTAGTGGATTTATGCTGCTTGTGTGAAACATCCTGTTGAATGTTGTCCAGGTGTGACTGGAACCAAGATTCACATTGACTGGACCAGAACCCCATGTTCAGCCCTGAGGCAGCCCATGCCTAGGGTATAGGCCACCAAGAGACAATTTCCACATTCCCATCATCTAAAAATTAAAACATAAGTGCCACTATTGATGCAAGTAAGAGAAACTTGAATCACTGTTATGCACATAATATGTCCCACACATGAAATCTACCTCCTTGTCCAACAGCTCATCATCAAAATAAGTCTGGCCATTAATGTCCAGTAGGAGGCCAAATGGTACTGCTTCCCATGAAATGCCATTGAGAACGGAGGGGAGAACATTGAACCCAAGACTGTGTAAAGCCAGCTGCCATATGAGCTCACCATGAAGAAGGGCTGCTTTTGCATGAGGCTGGTTCATGAACTTGTGATAATGTTGCTCATACACGATGTAGTTGGCGTAAACAGGCCTGAAACAGGGAAGCCTGTGATCATTGTGGGGGAGGACATGTCTAAGGGAGTATGTACAGAGTTCTGTAAGCAGGCATTGTGCATGAGGCAGAACTGACATTGGTAGCAATGTCTTTATGGTGATTGCTTTTTCAAGGAGGTTGTGTGTGATCTTTGTTATATCTAAGCCCCAGTCATGCCGGAGGCACATCATGGCTGTGGTAACATCAGTAACTGCCAATTTCCATGGCACCAGACTTAAAGACAGATGTGGCTTGATTATGTAGAGCCACCACTCTAGTTGCTGTACATAGAAGATTTGAATGTGAGCATTCGAAATCAACAGGGAGGGGTCAGGTCCTAGATCCCAGAGATCAGGCGGGACATCCAACAATTGAGATTGGGGAAGGGTGATAAGATAACCTATGAAACATATGATAACATGCTTCTGTGCCTCTGGAATTGAGGCAATATTAGTGGGGTCATCACCAACGAGTTTGCATAGGTGAGCCCATTGTGTCTTGCAAGTCCAATCATTGAATGTGGTGGATCTGCCTTGGGGTGTAGTGGTAGATGCTGCAAGTCGATATCCAAGATGAAAATGTAAAATTGAGACAAATCACTCATCACTTCAAGTATATTGTGCTGAGGGCGCAACTTCATAACAACCAAAGTAGGTTTTGATGTCCTGTAAGAAACTGGACAGTGGGGGTGGAGGGGGTGGGTTCAGAAGGAGCAGGGGGAGAGGCAGGCAGAAAATTATCTTCTTCCCAATTGCCATCAGGAATGCTGACAGGATCCAATGTGTCGCATGAGTCCCACTCATTATGGAATGAGTCATATACTCTGGTAAATTTGTTATATGACATTCAAGTTGTTGGTATCTCAGCCTTTGTGAGATGGACACATTAAAAAAAGCTGTCAAACTCATCATTAGGTTGCCATTTGAATACTACGACCATGCTAGATTTGCCAGGAATGCTGTGGCTCATGGCTGTGAACTTGCGGCTCTGACGGGACTGCTGTCAAGCTGGTGCCTCTTTCTCCTCTTTCTTCTTATTCTCCTCATGGTGCTGCACAAAGAATGCCTTCTAATCATCTCCTTGCTTTTGTCCAGAGTGGGGTTGGGGGATTGGAAATAGAGAGTCCATATGGGCTCCAGGAATATTGAATACAGGCTGCTCTCCACTGGCTTGACCCCATCCAAGTATACTACTGTCCCATCCAAGGGCACTCTGACTGTTGTTGTCTGGTTGACCCTATGTACTATCATCCTGCTGACCCCATGAACTGTCATATAGCTCCCTGAGACAGGATATAATAATACAAGCTGGAATCAATGGTAGACACATTTTGGAAAAAGCAAACCCAGATCAGGATTGAGAACTTCTCAAAAATGGGCAATTAAACTTGCCAAGGGCAGTGATTGGAAGAAATGAAGGCTCCTGTATGTGGCATGCTTGTTGTGAGATCTCCAACGAATGAGCACAATAACTCAAGAACCCATTCAGCAGGTATGGGATACTTGGGGTCATTTGTTAAGATAGCCATCCAGGGATAATTGGAACTATGGTGTCGATGAGTCATGATATACTATGAGCAGGTAGCAGCAATTACTAGAAATACATCAGGCAATCACGGTGAAATAAATATATAGTTAATATACATAGAAATGCATTCTGTAACCTCATTGTGACCTTTTTTCAAGGTTAGCATCTGTATGCGACCATTGGTAGCCATAGGCAGTTGGAGGGCATGGAAGTTTAGTCCCCCATGAAATGAATAGCCCAGCACCCAAATGTTCCTGGCACCAGAGCAATTTCTGCTCTAAGGTGACCTATTTTTCCCAAATATCACGGTGGAGAATGTGCTTTCCCTGTAAATCCACCTCTGTGAGGAGCAAGAACCTGGAGTGGTTGAGGCATCCAAAGATCAGCCCATCAAAGGTAGGATTCAGAGGTATAAGAGAAAACCACAGACAAGCTCTGTACACTCAACAAGTAGAGAGCAGCCTATCAGTATCATTGGGAGAAGAATCATGGTCTTTGCAAGGGTCCCAAAGAGGCTCATAAGGAATAACATCAGGAAGTGAGTGTGCAGTGCGAGAGGTATAGACCTGCCCATCACACACAAAGACATGGAGATCATTACTCATGGAAGTGTAGAGATGTAGACTACCGCCACAGTACAAACTGTTACATTAGGGTTGAAAGTAGATTGAAGTGCTACCACAACAGTATAAACTGTTACATTAGAGTTGAGAGTAAATTGAAGTGCTATTGCAACAGTACAAACTGTTATGTTAGGGGGTTGGGATGAGAGACATTAGAGATGCAAGAAGGGACATCTATATAGTAGTGATGGAGTTTCAACAAGTGATTACCATATCAGTAGCAACAATGACAGAAGATCACAGGTGTGGCTTGAGACATGGACTAAAACAAAAAAAAACAGTGGTAGGGATAAGCTTTAAGTGAGACACAACCACAACAGCAGTAAAATGACATTCAATACAAGAACTACTCAAACAAGGAAATATATTACGGTTGTTAGTAGGGTGTGGACAGCATTATGGACCAAGACACTGATGATGGAGAGAAATGAGGTATATGTGTATCCAGTACTGAAGGACTGACCAATTTGAAGTAAGAAAGGAAAACATCAGAATGACTTCTCCGTGCAGTTTTTGTGCCTAAGGATGTTAAACCCATGATCAATAGAGGGAATCAAACATGTCGATTCTCACACTGATTCTGTTGTCGATTCTGTTGTCAAAATTTTTAGATGACAGAATCGGGTAGAATCGAGAATCGACAAGAATCGTTGAAGCGGCTCTGGAGCCGCTTCAAGTTTGAGCCGCCTGATATCAAGTGCATGACCTATTATTCTGTTACTATTAGTATCCGACAATGCCCAACTACAGATGGACTGAAGAACTTACTTTTCAGATGCTGACTGAGATCACTGAAGACAAAGACAAAGCATGTGCTATGAGCGAGAATCATGCATGATTCAGAGGCGAAGCTGCGAGTAGAATCGGGGGTGTTCAAAGTTAACGTCGATTCAAGTCAAAGAATCGAGCCGAAAATCGGACTCAGAATTGGTTGCGAGAATTGACATGTTTGATTCCCTCTAATATGAGGAAAGTAAAGGGAAATATCATAATGATGCACCTTTGGTGCAGTTTCTGCCTAAGTTGTTTCTGCAGTAGTTCTATGAAAGACAAGGGCAAGGATGTTAAGCCCATGATCAATATAAGAAAAGTAAAGGAAAATATCATAATGACACACCTTCGGTGTAGTTTCTGCCCAGGTTATTTCTGTGATAGGCAGTTCCATGAAAGACAAGGGCAAGGATGTTAAACCTATGATTGATTATGCAGTGAGAGGAGAACAGGCAAAGGATGTTAAACCCATGATCAATATAAGAAGAGAAAACATCATAACAACTCACTTCATCGGCCGATGCAGTTCACAAGTTATTTCTGTGATAGGCAGTCCTATGATCAATATGCAATGAGGGCTCCTAGTATGGGAATCCAGGGAAAGAATATTAAACCCATGGTCAATAACTAAGTGTCATGTCAGCAGAGGACAAAATATGAAGTAGAATAGCCACTGATGATATATCCACTGTGGGAAAGAGGTGAAAGGCTACTACAGATGTTGAGCCAGGGAGTGATGAAGGTTGACTTGGAGTTGGGACATTGGCGATGGTGATGAAATTAGAGAATGCTGGATATAACTGTACATACAGTCATGCCTACAGTCATGCCCCAGGAAAAGGTCATAGAAGGTCATGGAAGGTCATTGTCAAGGACAAGAATGACAAGCTCAACAGTACAAACTGTTGAGCCTGTAAGTAAGAAAGGATAGTAAGGTCCATAAGTATTAAGGATAAGGAAGTAAAGAATAGTGAGTCAAGGACTTAGAACTTTGGTGATAAAAGGTCACAACAGTTACAAATATCCCAAATTTGGAAATTGTTACATAATGATATCCATGGTTGACAGATCACAGAAGGTCAACAAGGACAACAGGCTCAATAGTAACAATAGTCAAGCTTGATGGTGATGAAAGTAGAGAATGATGGGCATGACCATACATACAGTCATGCCCTGAGAGAAGGTTGTCAAAGGTTGTTTTCAATGAGGAGAATGATAGGCTTGACAGTACATATCATCAAGCCTAAGAAAAGTAAGGAACTTGTAATAGTGATAAGGATATTTCATAAGGACGAAGGATGGAACTTTGGTGACAAAAGAGCACAACAGTCACAAATAGCACATTCCATATTTGGAAATTGTTACATAATATTGTTCTCAGCATTTTAAGCTTCAAACTTGAAGTTATCACCTTCATCATCATTAGCTTGACCTTTTCTCAACTCTAATTCTTCTTCCTGCAGTTTGGCCAAACTACAAATATCAGCATAGTCATGGGTTACTGATGATGGCATCCAGATGCCCATATCTTCTGCTGGAATTTCTTCATCAATCAATTCTGAATCATCTTCATCTACAACCTCCCATGCTTGTTCTTTAGCTTCTGCCCTGCAAAATCAAGAATCATCAACATGGACTGTTACAGTCAAGTACGCCCCTATTCATTTTCTCTCTATCCTTTACTTGTATTATGTCATGAGCCGCATGATGCCGCCGCTAGACTTATCTTCCTTATCTTTCTTTGATTCATTGTATTACACCACGATCGCTATCAAGCCGTCGCTAGGTGATCTATTCTTGGTATCTCTGACTTGGTCTTATCTCTGACTTGGTCTTATCTCTGACTCATTCTAAACTTGTATACACTTGCCCTAAAGTTGTTCTTGTTCCCTATATAAACTCGTCTTTGTACTATGTAGTTCTTTACTTTAATCTTACTAGGTTTTACCTGGAACTTGCCTTCGCTTAAGACCCCCAATCTTAAGTCATCTGAACTGTTACGAACTAGGATGGTTCTGACGTATGGCCACTCGATAAGAGTGATCGGCCAAGGTCAGTTCAAGGCTTTGGCATATACTGAAGTTCAGTAGTTCAATAAGACAAAACAAGGAGAGTGTCCTCGTATTGAATCAAGTTCAGACGACTTAAGATTGGAGGTCTTAAGTGAAGGAAGTTCCAGGTAAAACCTAGTAAGATTAAAGTAAAGAACTACATAGTACAAAGACGAGTTTATATAATGAACAAGGACAACTTTAGGGCAGGCCTAGTAAAGTCAGAATGAGTCAAAGATAAGAACGAGTCAAAGATAAGAACGAGTCAGAGATAAGAATGATAGCAAGAATAGATCACCTAGCGATGGCTTGATAGCGATCGTGGCGTAATACAATGATAATCGATAATGAAGATAAGTCTAGTGGCGGCATCATGCGGCTCGTGACGTAATACAAGGAAAGAATAGAGGGAAAATGAATAGGGGCGTACTTGACTGTAACATTACCCCATTATTATCGTTGAAGTCACCGATTTCAACACTCAAAGTTAGAGTCGTCATAGTCATCGTGGTCTCCTGCGCATTGCACGAACATTCTCTCGTCTTCCTCAAGCGAGATCTGCTCAAGCGCGGTGTCTTTATCAGCTTCCCATCTAGAGAGAGCGTCATAGAAACCAGTATCCATCCAAACTAAGGGGATGACCTTTTCCCCATGGAGGTCTTTACAAAAGACTGACAGATGCCCCGGTGCAAGATTGTGACATACACGACAGAAGTATGTGGGGCAGTTCTTGTGGCGATGGCCAGCAAGACCGCAATTGCGGCAAATAAAGTTATTGCAGTTTTCGGTTTTCACAATGGTGACAGAGGTCATTGGGGGTGGGGACGGTGTCTTGGAGCGGAAGATGTGGGTACGGGTAGTGGGGGAGACGGATATCTCTCTCTTAATTCTGGAAGATCGTCGACAAGTAGGAGATATACGGGTGGGTGTTGGTGACGTGGGGGTAGACGTAGTAGTAACTGGTACGTTAGGTATGTGAGGAGGAATGATAGCACTAGGCGTAGGCTCAACGGGAGGTGTCTCAACCGGAGGTGGGATAGGAACTGCAACGTGTGGGGACGGGGGTCAAGCGACGGGGTTATTGGCAATTCGTTCAGTGACGATATGGATGGCCTCTCTAACAATCTCTTTGGTAGTGGCAGGCATAAGGCGCACTGCAGTATTGCGGATGCGTATATGAAGATGACAGAAGATCGTCTTAAGATGTTCGTCATTAAGGAGTTTGGCGGTTTGTTCAACGAGCTTAGCTGCCCGGATAATATTAATGAGGAGGGTACTAGAGAGAGCTCCTCAATCAGCGAGGAGGGTATCGATCTCGATAGCGTATTGTTCAGAAAGGAGGGCGGATTCAAACAGCGTGTTGGTCTCAATGTCGTCAAGGATAGTGAAGTAATTGGAGGATGATTCCGAATCATTGGTTAACGTGGTGGAGGTTACGGTAGGTGAGGCAAGGGTTTCGGTCATGGCGTCGACATGGGCTATGAGAGTCTGAAGTTGTAGGAGGCAAATATTGAGGTTTTGAATGTGTTGGGTAGTCATAATGATTTTGTTCTGGGAGTTCTTATAATCCGTGAGCTTTCTTATAAGCGGCGAGGATCGAAGAGGCGTTATCGAGGTTCTCTTGGGGAATCCATTTGTTACTGGCAGAGGAATATCCTTTCCAGGATACAAGATAGCGTCTTTGTTTACCCATTCCCTTATGCGATAAGATTGCTTCGACTTCGTATTCCTCTTCATTATCGATGATATCAGGTGGTGGATCGTGGAAGTTAGGGCTGTGAATTTCTGTTTTGTGATAGGATGATAGTTCGGAAGCATGGAACGTGGGGTGAACTTTCCATTGTGTGGGTAACTGGAGTGTGAACATGATCAGGGATAGTACTGCGGTGATGGTAAAAGGACCGTATCGTTTCGGAGCGAGTTTCCGTGATGGAAGCTGTGTGATAAGATTTTTTCCTGACAACCAAACCTTATCTCCAATTTTCCACGGTTGGTACTTCTTCCCGTGCGATCGTTCGGCCATTCGCTGCATTGCGAGGTTGTGGCAAGAGATGGCTTCTTCACGCATCTTCTGAAGAAGGCGGAGTCGTTCTTCTGCTGCAGGGACGGTGGATTCGGGGAGTATGTGAGGGAGAGCTCACGGCTCGTATCCCATCATGAGGTGGAATGGGGAGGTGTTCCGGGAATCGTGTTTTCTATGATTGTGGACAAATTCGGCCATAGGGAGGTGTTCGACCCAATCTTCTGGGTTGTTGCAGCAATAGATGCGAAGATAGGTTTCTAGTTCTTGATTCAGATGTTCCGTCTGTCCATCTGTTTGCGGGTGATAAGCGGTGGAGGCGGCGATGTCGTATTTCAATAGCTTGGCGAGGGCTCTAGAGAACTTGGAGACGAACTGCGGACCCCAGTCAGAGATCACTTTCTTGTGGAGTTGTCATATACCATATATCCGGTTACAGATCCGAAGATCCGGATCCCAGATCCAATCCAGATCCGCTGGACACATCCGTCGTCTGGTCCACAGATCCGATCCGATTCTCATTTCATTTCCTGTTCATATAACTCTAACTATCATTCATCTCCTTTCGGTATTCCTGTACACCGGTAATCCGGTTATCCTTACTTCCGCTATTCTTACTGATCCGCTTTAACTTGTACTTCATTTCCGGTTCATGATTTACCCGTTCCGACTTACCAATACACTTTATGTATACTTTGCTTATACTTCATACATAGCCTCATACCTTTGCTTATTGGTCATTCCGTTAGTTATCCGTAGTATATAAACCCTTGTACTTGCGCTGTAGAAGATCAGTTCGAATATCATCTTAGATTGCACTCATCCTGTCTGGACTCTAAGTCCTTCCGCTATCCGTCCGGACTTGAGTACGATACTCTTGTCTACTCCGAGACTTAGGATTGAATCCGATAGTCTATACATCCGCCTCTGTCTTCAGACAGTCTTACTTGTTAGTTTCTAGTTTGGATCCAATCCGGATTAGCCGTTACCCTATACGTCTGATATCCGGAAGTCTTACCGGATCCGTTACGATACTTATCCGTCCCTCTAGACGTGATATCTTGGTGCTCTGAAATAAGGGGCAATACTCGGGAAAGGGGCACAGCGCATGAGCTGAGGCCAAAGCCCTTCGGATCCGATACCCCTTGAGTACGGTCTTAACAGTATATTCGAACTCATACCTTCCCGAGTATACTTACACCTATCATGCCTTCTACTAAGACACAAGCAACTCTACACGCGGTTGGACTTACATCCCTCCGTCGTGATCCAACACCCATAGTCAACACCTTCACCAGTTTCTCTCAGCGGCGCGTTAGTAACCGCGGACCCGCTCAAACCATATCCGAACTCCTTAATCGTCGACACCCGGAAACTCCTACGCGCACTCCTGCCGGAGGACCTCCGGACAACGAAGATCCTGATGATGGTGATGATGACGACTTTCCCGGTGGAAACCCGCCGGATGACTTCGGTGGTGAACCGGACAATGATCCGGATGATGATGACGATGAAAACGACGGCCTAAACCCACAGGACCGCATTATGCTCCGACTCTCAGAAGCCATCGATAACCTTGCTCGCAATAATCGTCACGTACCCACATCTGAAGATTCCAAGGTCAAGGTCCGAGAACCGGATACCTTTGACGGATCCGAGCCATGAAAGCTCCGTGCGTTCTTCGTCCAGTGTGAGCTGAACTTCCAAAGCAAGCCAAAAGCTTTCCATACCGGACGGGCTAAAGTCAACTTCGCCCAATCCTACCTTAAGGGTATGGCCCTTGAATGGTTTGAACCGGATCTCCTGTCCGATGATCCAGATGATCGTCCGGACTGGGTAGATGACTATTCCGTGTTCATGCTTGAACTCCAAACCAATTTCGGACCTCACGACCCATCCAGTGATGCAGAAATGCAACTCGAGCAGCTCCACATGCGTGACGGACAGCGCATTAACAAGTATATTGTGGAATTCCAGCGTCTCGCTTCGCAAGTCCGTAGCTGGGGCGACGGAGCCTTACGACACCAATTCTACAACGGACTTCCGGCTCGCATCAAGGATGAAATCAGTCGCATGGGTAAACCCTCCACCCTTTCCGAATACAAAACCCTCGCTCAGACTATCAACGCCCGATACTGGGAACGGAAGGGAGAGATCTCCCGAGAGACTAAACCCGCTTCATCCACTACCCCTAAGCAACCCGCTTCTGACCAGACGAACTCCAATACGTCCGGATCCGGAAATCACAAATCCGGAAACAATAACTCCAGTAACCAGAAATCTGCCAAGCCATCCACGTCCTCGAGCTCGTCCGCTCCTAAGGCTCCGGACCTTACTTCCAAGTTGGGTAAGGACGGTAAACTCACGTCCGAAGAGAGGCAGAGAAGATTGGATAAGAAGCTTTGCTTATTCTGCGGCGGACCCGGACATACTGCTCGGGAATGCACCAAGTCTACTTCGTGCACTGCCAAGGGCCGTGCTGCAGTAGTTGCTCCGGAAGCCAAACCGGATGTCTCAGTCGAGACAAAAAAATAGTCCACGACCCTCCTAGCTCCGTGCAGGAAGAGGGTTGCGTTGACTCTGCCTGCACACAGGAGTTAAGACTCAACGCTGTCGCGCTTTCGGATCCGACTTCTCTCTGTCCATATGTTTCACTTCCGTTACTTCCATCTGTATCCGAATTTCCAGCTCTTGTAGATTGTGGTTCTTCTCATTGTTTCATAGACACTGCGTTCATCCGAAAACATAAAATCCCTACATATCCGATACCTCCGATTCCGCTCCGCTTGTTTGATGGTACTTGTAATAACACTATTTCCGAAGCTATAGATTTGTCCGTCCGTTTTCCGTCCGGTGTAGTTACCTCTGATACGTTTTACGTTACTCCTTTGGATTCATCTTGTTTTATCGTTCTTGGATATAGCTGGCTCACCCGACACAATCCGTTGATTGACTGGGTTTTGGGCAGCATCGAATTCCGGACGACTTCTCATGGAATGCCATCGACCCCTCCGACGTCACTTCCGTCTTTGGATCCCCTTCCTCCGACGGAAACTCTTCCTCCTCCGACTACATCTGGACCATCCGCTGATAATACCGCTCCTAACATATCCTTAATCAATGCAGTTGCCTTTTGCCGAGCCTGCAAGCTGGAAGGTTCGGTCCAGTTCAGTATTTACCTTCGTCCATCCGGTGTCGATCTCCGGTCCGCATCTCTCTCGTCCGATCCTCCGGATCTATCCGATATTCCTTCGGACTATCACGAGTTTGCGGATGTCTTCGACAAGGGAAAGGCTAGCCAACTTCCTCCCCATCGTCCTTATGATCTGAATATAGATCTGGAAGAAGGAACTATTCCTCCCCTTGGAACTATCTATTCTCTATCCCCAGTTGAGCTTGCAGCCCTCCGGAAGTTTCTTGATGAAAATATTGCCTCTGGACTCCTCCGCTCCTCTTCCTCTCCTCACGGAGCTCCGGTCCTATTTGTCAAGAAAAAGGACGGATCCCTCCGCCTTTGTGTGGATTTCCGTGGACTCAACCAGATCACTAAGAAAGACTGATATCCGTTACCCCTCATTGCCGACCTCCTAGACTCTCCGAGCCGCGCTAAAGTTTATACCAAGATCGATCTCCGATCCGCTTATCATCTCGTCCGGATAGCGGAAGGAGACGAATGGAAGACTGCCTTCCGAACGCGCTATGGCTCCTATGAATGGTTGGTGATGCCGGAAGGTCTCACTAATGCCCCGGCAGCATTCCAGCGCTTTGTCAATAGCGTGTTTGCGGATATGCTGGATGTATGCGTTATCGTATATCTGGACGACATCCTCATCTATTCCCATGACCTCGCGTCCCATAAGCAACACGTCCGAGAAGTACTCCGTCGACTCCGTAAACATCATCTCTATGCCAAACCCGAAAAATGCGAATTCCACTCCACTTCCGTTGAATATCTCGGATATCTCCTATCTCCGGACGGATTGACCATGTCGTCCGAGAAGATCCAAGCTATTACTGACTGGCCGGAACCCCGGAAAGTCAAGGATATCCAGTCCTTCCTCGGATTCGCAAATTTCTATAGACGGTTTATCTTCAACTACTTGGATATTGTGGTTCCGTTAACACGGCTTACACGCAAGGACATTCCGTGGAACTTTTCCGAGGATTGTCGGAAATCTTTCGAAGAACTCAAGAAAGCCTTCACTACGGCTCCGGTGCTTATGCACTGGATGCCAGATGTTCCTATAGTTGTGGAAACCGATGCCTCTGACTATGCTATAGCTGGAATACTATCCATTGTATGTCCGGACTCAGAGCTTCGTCCGGTAGCATTTTATTCCCGTATGCTAACCGCTCCGGAACTCAACTATGACACCCACGACAAGGAACTCCTAGCCATATACGAAGCTTTCCGGACCTGGCGACATTATCTAGAAGGCTTGGCCGAGCCTGTAGATGTTGTCACGGACCACAAAAACCTTGAGTACTTCGCCACTACCAAACTCCTCTCTCACCGTCAGGCTCGCTGGTCCGAATTCCTTCACCAGTTCAACCTCATCATCCGTTTCCGTCCCGGAAAGCTCGGAGTCAAACCGGATTCCCTTACTAGACGCTGGGACGTCTATCCCAAAGAGGGGGATAAGGACTACGCCCGAGTTAACCCTCATAACTTCCATCCAGTATTCACGTCTGAACAGTTAGCTTCGTCCCTACAAGCCTCAACCTTAGCAACTCCAGTGCTTAGAGCAGCTGTTCTAATGGATATTGATAACCTTCGGAAAGACATCCTGACCGCACTCCCTAATGACCCTATTGCAACCAACCATCTTCCGGTACCTTCGGATCCGAGATGGACAGTGGACGATAGTGGTTTCCTCCGTTGCGACAATCGTATATATGTTCCGGAATCCAATGACCTCCGACTTCGCGTCCTCCGTAATACTCATGATCATCCTCTATCCGGTCACTTTGGTCAAAACCGAACCTTAGACCTCATCCGACGCGAGTATACATGGCCAGGTATACGCACCTATGTTAAGGACTACGTCCGATCCTGCACTACCTGCGCCCGGGCCAAGGTTCCGAGACACAAACCTTACGGATTGCTCAAGCAACTACCCATACCGGAAAAGCCTTGGAATTCCATCTCTATGGATTTCATAGAGCAACTTCCAGACTCATCCGGCTTTACAGCCATCCTTGTTATCATAGATTGACTATCCAAGCAAGCAATATTTGTTCCGACTCACGATACCATTACCTCTCCTGACCTCGCTCGCCTGTTCCTACTTCACATGTTTTCCAAGCACAGAGTTCCGTCCCATGTCACCTCGGACCGCGGTATGGAATTCGTATCACACTTCTTCCGGTCCTTAGGAAAAGCATTGGATATGGTCCTCCACTTCACATCCGGATATCATCCGGAAGGGGATGGACAAACCGAGCATGCCAACCAAACCCTAGAACAATACCTTCGGATATATTGCAATTATCAGCAGGACAACTGGTCGGAATTACTCCCCTTAGCAGAGTTTGCATACAACAACGCTCCAAGTGCTACTACCGGAGTATCACCCTTCTTTGCTAATAAGGGTTATCATCCGAACATATCCGTCCATCCGGAACGCGATCTATCCTCCATCCGTGCCCGAGACTATGCTATAGATCTCGATGACCTTCATCAATTCCTCCGAGAAGAAATGGCTCATGCCCAAGAAAGATATCAAGGACCTGCGGACGCTAAACGCAAACCCGCTCCGGATCTCAATATCGGAGACCAAGTCTTTGTCAAGGCTAAGTACTTCCGGTCCACTCGTCTGTCTAAGAAACTCTCGGAAAAGAACCTAGGTCCGTTCGAAGTCATATCCCGTCCAGGTACCCATTCCTTCACAATCCGACTTCCCGAATCCATGAAATCCGTCCACCCCGTTTTCCACGTCTCGCAATTAGAACCATCCGTTCCGAACACCATTCCTAATTGTATCCAGCCTCCTCCACCTCCAGTCGAAGTCGACGGAGAACCAGAGTATGAGATATCCGAAATCCTAGACTCTAAGCTAGACTGTCGTAGACGCCAGTGCCAACTCCTATACCTCGTCCGATGGTCCGGATATGAGGGAACGGATGAGGAGACCTCGTGGTTATTAGCCACGGAACTCGGAAACACGTCCGATCTAGTCTCGGACTTCCACACTGCATATCCAGACAAACCCGGTCCTATTGCTATACAATGAGTACAAAATCGGATATACAAGTACATTAGTAGCAGAAGAGACAGATCCGAAATCCTTTAGCCATCCGTCTCCATGTCACCTCCAGATCCGGACTCTTCAGCTCCCTTCTCAGAACCCTCAGAATGGGTCGCCTCAGTAACTCGGATTCCGTTCCAGATCCCCTCCAGAAGGATGATCTGGAACTCCCTCTGCTGCTGCATAAACGCCTCCAAGTTAGTATTCATCCGATCCAAAGCAGCCCTACTCCCTTCCGCCGCTCCGATGCTCTGTTGGAGCAATCCGTTGGTCCGAGCCAATTCCGCTACAATGCTATTAGCAGCAGCAACCCAAGCCTGATCATCATATTCCCCTTCCGCCTCATCCACTCCGACAACCTCCATATCCGGATCCGGAGTCGGACTCTGCTGGTGCTTCTTACCCTTGCCTTTCGGAGATGGAGTCCCAGCAGCGCGCTGCCTCTTCTTAGACTTGCGCTCTTGGACAACTCCAGGCCTTCCAGGACACGTGACCTTGTCCTTCCGGCATCCGTTGCAAGCCTTGATCTATCTGAACGTTAGGAGTCACGGATCCGAAAAAATCAGGACAACTCACCAAGGAATTGCTCTCAGCATCGGTCCATAAACAAGCCCGACCCTTCTTAGTGCAACGAAAACAAACTCCCTCCTTATCTGTGGAGATCGCGCGAGTCTACGGATCCGATATGAGATGGATCCGATGGTATAAACACAAACTCACCATTTCCGCTACAATCGCCCTGCGCCTAGTCTCCTCCGCTTCCCTTCGGATCTCAGCCTGCTCAATCTTCCTAATCCCATCCAGACGTTTCCGTTCCGCTTCCTCCTCCTGGCGCTTCAGCTTTTCAGCCTCTTCTTCCTTCCGAGCCGCGGCCTGGGCTGCCAGCAGTGCTGCCTCTGCTTCCGCTAGTTGTTGTTTAGTGGTCTTCTTGGAACCGGATCCGTTATCAGCCATGTTTGAGTAAAGCTAGTGGTAGTGAAGAAGTGGGGAAAGGAAGGAACACCTGCGACGCTTTGACATCCGTATACCTGTCAAAATCCGAACTCAGACACTTCTCCCATCAACTTCTCCATCGTCTCGCACTCATATCTTCTGGTCCGGATCGCTGATTCTCGTGCCTCTAGGGATCGGCCCTAAGGAGGGGATACTGTCATATACCATATATCCGGTTACAGATCCGATCCAGATCCGCTGGACACATCCGTCGTCTGGTCCACAGATCCGATCTGATTCTCATTTCATTTCCTGTTCATATAACTCTAACTATCATTCATCTCCTT
Source organism: Suillus subluteus (assembly GCA_016647755.1). Taxonomy (NCBI): domain Eukaryota; kingdom Fungi; phylum Basidiomycota; class Agaricomycetes; order Boletales; family Suillaceae; genus Suillus; species Suillus subluteus. Next base: position 62,751 of record JABBWI010000195.1, on the reverse strand, counting down.
TCGGTATTCCTGTACACCGGTAATCCGGTTATCCTTACTTCCGCTATTCTTACTGATCCGCTTTAACTTGTACTTCATTTCCGGTTCATGATTTACCCGTTCCGACTTACCAATACACTTTATGTATACTTTGCTTATACTTCATACATAGCCTCATACCTTTGCTTATTGGTCATTCCGTTAGTTATCCGTAGTATATAAACCCTTGTACTTGCGCTGTAGAAGATCAGTTCGAATATCATCTTAGATTGCACTCATCCTGTCTGGACTCTAAGTCCTTCCGCTATCCGTCCGGACTTGAGTACGATACTCTTGTCTACTCCGAGACTTAGGATTGAATCCGATAGTCTATACATCCGCCTCTGTCTTCGGACAGTCTTACTTGTTAGTTTCTAGTTTGGATCCAATCCGGATTAGCCGTTACCCTATACGTCTGATATCCGGAAGTCTTACCGGATCCGTTACGATACTTATCCGTCCCTCTAGACGTGATATCTTGGTGCTCTGAAATAAGGGGCAATACTCGGGAAAGGGGCACAGCACACGAGCTGAGGCCAAAGCCCTTCGGATCCGATACCCCTTGAGTACGGTCTTAACAGGAGTCCAAAATGTCGATAAATGTATTTGAAAAACTTCTTGGCTACTCCTTCCGAGGTGATGGTTTTCGTGCAAGGGATAAGAATTACCCCCTTTGTAAGCCCATGGTCTACCATGACCATGATAGAATCAAAGCTGTTGCAGGGTGGCAGATCAGTGATGAGGTCGACAGATACTTGGGCAAAGGGAGTGGAGACTGAGGACGGGATAGGGACGAGCGGGGGGGTGGTGGGATGAGTGTCGGATTTCATTTGCTGACAAAGGGCGCAACCCTCAACGTATTTCCGGATGTAGGTGCCCATCGAAGGCCACCAGAAGTCACGTTTGACCAATTCCTCGGTTTTAAAACAGCCGGGGTGGCCCGCTGTTGTGTGATCGTGGGTTCGTTCTAAAATAGCATGCTGTCCGGCAGGACGGACGTAGGCACGATCTTTATAGAATAAGATATCATCCTTTATCGTCCAGTCAGAAAGTGCCGATTTCATGGGAGGAAGGCAGAGGCCACTCAAGGCATTAGAAGCGGCTTGGAAGATGGGATCGGGGTCCTCAGGGTCAGGGTTGGCGAGAGTTGTCATCAGTTCTTGATTGAGGAGGCAAATGAACATTGAGTTGGGGAGTAGGGTGACGTCTTTGTTATCGTTTTCAGTGGGAATATGATCAGCACAGCGAGATAAGGCATCAGGGGCAACAAGTTTGGTCCCAGCGACATGATGAAGTTCAAGATCATAACATGAGAGAAGTAACTGCCAACGAGCTTGACGGCGGGTGAGCTTTTGTGTGGTACGGAAGTAGAGGAGATTCATGTGATCAGTGAATACGATGACCGGATGAGGGTTTCCTTCTAGGTAGTGATGCCATTCTGTCAGTGCTCGGATAACTGCGAGGAGTTCTCGATCGAAGATCTGGTAATTTCTTTCTGCCGGGTTCAGGGATTGCAAAAGATACCCGCATGGGTGATAAACGCCGTTTTCATCAGTCTGAAGGAGGACAGCTCCGGTGGCAACCAATGATGCATCAGTTGCAACTGCAAATTGACGCGATGGGTCAGGGTTACGAAGAACCGGCTGTTTCAAAAAACATTCTTTCAGCGTAGTAAAGGTGTCTTGACACGGAGTTGACCATGAGAAAGTGGTGTTCTTCTTCATCAAATCAATGAGCGGTCGTGCGATATCAGAATAATGAGGGATGAAGTTCCGATAGAAGTTGCAGAAGCCGAGGAATGATCGCGTTTCTTTGACGGTGGTTGGAATTGGCCAATCGCGGATTCCATCAGTTTTAGCAGTATCCATGGCAACACATCCTGGGCGAATGATCATTCCGAGATACTCAACCTCCTGCACATCGAAGGTACATTTCTCTGGTTTCAAGAAGAGCTTCTCGGCCCGTATCTTGGTCAGAATGCGGCGGGTTCGTTCATGGTGTTCGTCGAGGTCATTCGAAAAGATGAGGATATCGTCCATGTATATCACCAGCCATCCTTCATTAATCTCCTGTTGGAAGGTTCAGTTCATGTAGGCTTGAAACGTAGCCGGGGAGTTACAAAGACCAAAAAACATGACATTCGGCTCATAGAGTCCAAACTCGGTGGTGAACGCCGCTTTCCATCTATCATCGGGGTGAATGCGGATGTTGTTATAACCGGACCAAATGTCCATCTTGGTGAAATACTTGGCTCCGTGTAACCGTGTGACCAGGGACAATGGGAGTGGTAACGGGTAAGCGTTCTTTATCGTCCAATCGTTGATATACCGATAGTCTTGGCATGGTCTTAGGTCTCCGCTCTTCTTTCCGACAAAGAAGAATCTGCTAGCTTGCGGTGATTTTGATTCCAAGATGAAGCCTTTCTGTACATTTTCGTCGATGAACATTTTGACAGCAGCTCGTTCCGTGACAGAGAGAGGGTATATTTTCGACGTTTTCGGAATGAATCCGGGTTTCGTTTCAATGCGATGGTCAATACCGGGTCATTCAGGAGGTAGACTGTTAAGTCCGTCTTTGGCGAAGATATCGGCGAAGTCATGAAGATATGAGGGTACGAGTTCTTCGAAAGTTTTCTTCTTTTGTTCTAGCCCCGCAGCTAGAGTGAACTGCTGGGCTTTGTTACTAACTTTCATGTATTCGCTAGACCGTGGCAGGGGTGCGACCGTAGGTTTCTGTTCCAGACGGCTGGTTCCGTCGGAGGTAAGAGGGGTATCCATAGAAACGTTTGTAATAACCTGAAGTTCGGATGCGTCGGAAGAATACTCCACTAGGAATTCATCGTCATCTAGATCGTATAGAGAGACTTCTCACACTGGTGCAGCAAAGTTCTCTTGCGTCCACACGTCTTCCTTGGTATCGAAGGTCTCGTCGTCATCATCCGGGATGGGGAGTAGATTGGGGATGGAGGTAGGGGCTTCTGGAATAGAAGCGGGGGCTTCTTCATCGATGACTTCTTCAACGGATGCTTTGGGATAGCAAAGGGGGGTGGCCGACGTGGTAGATGCTTCTTTACGTAGTTTGGAGTTCTTCCACGTCCGATCAATGGGTTCCTGTTGAAATAGAAGAGGAAGAGCGCCCTTCTTCCTTTCTTTGTCAACTTCTTCTTTGACCTGGCTACTCTTTGCTGTTCGCGAGAGGATAAGAGTCTCAGCGGTCCAGTCGATGGCTGAGTTCATTGCTTTCAACCAGGGGATACCAAGAAGAATCTGGTCTCTCCTTCCTAAGCGGGTGACGTTGAATTTCCCGATCATGGTTCGTTCATCAATTTTGATGGTGAGAACACAGTAGTGGCGAATGGCTCTGCTCTTGGAATAGCTTCCGTCGGCGGTAGTAACTTTGAAGGGTTTACTGAGTGCGTGAGTTCGAATCTTGTGCTTCTTTACGAAGTCTTCGGAGATGAATGTTCCGGCTGCTCCAGAGTCAACGACTGCGGTTGTTTCAACGGTTTTCAGACAAGTTTTCAAAATGAGAGTAAGTGGAACTTGAAGTTCCTTTCATTCACCAACTTTTCATACAAGTCTAACGGGTACATTGGAAGATACTGACGTTGATCCAGTCTTCCACATTAAAAATCCTCGTTGAGACGGCGGACTTCCGCTTCTTCATCATCGCTACTCTCGACTTTGTTGCGACGGACCGGGGTCTTCCCGTTCTTCTTCTTCTGAGGACATGCTTTGGACAGGTGTCCTACCACGTGGCAGGTGAAACACTTTCCAGTTCAGAAGTGTTCGGTGCGTTCTTCTTCGGTGAGTTGATCAACTACCATAGTGTTGGGGTCTCTGCAAGGCGTGTACCTGCTAGATCCGAAGTTCTTCTTCTTCTGGGGTTGGTGACGTGCTCTAATAGTGTTTAGCTGGAGATGGGAGTTATCGAGTTGGATACAGGTGGATAGGACCACCTCAAAATCATCAGAGACATCACCCATGCCGAAGAGGCGGGCAGTTAATCCCAGGTGTAATCCGTCTAAGAAAAATTGCTTCTTTGAGACATCGTCGTGGATTCCAGAGCGTTGCGCGAGCATTAGGAATTCTGAAATATAGTCTTGGAGCTCAGACCCTTGTTTCAGGTTTCGGAGTTTAGCTAAAGTGGTTCCTGCAGGGTCAAGCGGTTTAAACACTTTATTGAAGTCGGCAAGGAATTCTGCCCAGGTTCCATATCCTTTAATGGTTCCGTCGGTTCTCTTGTATAGGGGATCTTGTGCGTGGGAGAGAAAATCCTCTTTCCAATAGCGGGCGCTCCCTTCGTTCATGAAGGAGGTTACGAAGATAATCTTCTGCTTTTCTTCTATGTAGATCTTTTCATTGATGTCAAGGTAGGACTTACACGACATGAGGAATCCATTGGATTTGTCCCGATCGCCATCAAAGATGGGCGGGGTTCCAATCTTGATTTCAATGGGTTTCGAAGTCATTGTGGGATTCAGAGGTGGTAAGGGTGGTAAGGCACCTAAGTTTAGTGCACCGATCAATGGGGTTAATGTCGTCAGTTTGGACCTGGAGTTCTATCTGTCGTGATGACCAGGGTTTATCGTTCTGGGTTCAATACAATGCGTGATAGCAAAGTAGGTGGATCTGGAAGACTTTAATCTTTTGTTATGAACTAGGATGGTTCTGACGTATGGCCACTCGATAAGAGTGATTGGCCAAGGTCGGTTCAAGGCTTCGGCGTATACCGAAGTTCAGTAGTTCAATAAGACAAAACAAGGAGAGTGTCCTCGTATTGAATCAAGTTCAGATGACTTAAGATTGGAGGTCTTAAGCGAAGGAAGTTCCAGGTAAAACCTAGTAAGATTAAAGTAAAGAACTACATAGTACAAAGATGAGTTTATATAATGAACAAGGACAACTTTAGGGCAGGCCTAGTAAAGTCAGAATGAGTCAAAGATAAGAACGAGTCAAAGATAAGAACGAGTCAGAGATAAGAATGAGTCAGAGATAAGAACGAGTCAGAGATAAGAATGATAGCAAGAATAGATCACCTAGCGACGGCTTGATAGCGATCGTGGCGTAATACAATGATAATCGATAATGAAGATAAGTCTAGCGGTGGCATCATGCGGCTCGTGACGTAATACAAGGAAAGAATAGAGGGAAAATGAATAGGGGCGTACTTGACTGTAACATGAACTTGATTCAAGTTGAGGACACTCTCCTTGCCTTGTCTTATTGAACCATTGAACTTCGGTATACGCCGAAGCCTTGAACCGACCTTGGCCGATTACTCTTATCGAGTAGCCATACGTCAGAACTACCCTAGTTCGTAACAAAAGATTAAAGTCTTCTCTGATCCCTCGCACCACTGTCACGTGTTGCATATTGAAACCCCAAGAACGACAAAACCCTGGTCATCAAGAAAGATAGAACTCCAGGTCCCTTGAAGCTAAGACAAGCTGACGACATTAACGCCATTACTTGGTGCATTGAACCTAGGTGCCTTACCACCCTTACCACCTCTGAATCCCACGATGTCTTCCAAACCCATTGAAATCAAGATCGGAACCCCCCCCATCTTCGATGGCGATAGGGATAAATCCAATGGATTCCTCACGTCGTGTAAATCCTACCTCAACATTAATGAGAAGATCTACATAGAAGAAAAGCAGAAAATCATTTCCGTCACCTCCTTCATGAACAAAGGGAACGCCCGCTACTGGAAGGAAGACTTCCTCTCCCACGCACAAGACCCATTATACAAAAGAACAGACGGGACCATTAAGGGTTATGGAACCTGGGCTGAATTCCTCGCCGACTTCAATAAAGCGTTTAAACCACTTGACCCCGCAGGAACCGCTTTAGCTAAACTCTGAAACCTGAAGCAAGGGCCCAAGCTCCAGGACTATATTTCAGAATTCCTAATGCTCGCGCAACGCTCCGGAATCCATGATGATGTCTCAAAGAAGCAATTCTTCTTAGACGGATTACACCCGGGATTGACCACCCGCCTCTTTGGCATGGGTGACGTCTCTGATGACTTTGAGGTGGTTCTATCCACCTGTATCCAACTCGACAACTCCCGCCTCCAGCTAAACGCTATTAGAGCACGTCACCAGCCGCAGAAAAAGAAGAACTTCGGATCCAGTTGGTACACGCCTTCCAGAGACCCCAACGCTACGGTAGTCGATCGACTCACTGAAGAAGAACACACCGAACACTTCCGAGCTGGAAAGTGTTTCACCTGCCACGTGGTAGGACACATGTCCAAAACATGTCCCCAGAAGAAGAAGAACGGGAAGACCCCGGTTCATCACAAAGAAGTTGAAAGCAGTGATGACGAAGATGAAGAAGAAGCAGAAGTCCGCCGTATTAACAAGGATTTTTGATGTGGAAGACTGGATCAACGTCAGTATCTTCCAATGTACCTGTTAGACTTGTATGAAAAGTTGGTGAACGCAAGGAACTTTGAGTTCCACTTTCTCTCATTTCAAAAACTCGTCTGAAAACTGTTGAAACAACCGCAGTCGTCGACTCCGGAGCAGCCGGAACATTCATTTCAGAAGACTTCGTAAAGAAGCACAAGATTCAAACCCACGCGCTTAGCAAACCCTTCAAAGTTACCACGGCCGACGGGAGCTATTCTAAAAGCGGAGCCATTTGCCGCTACTGCATTCTCACAATCAAGATTGATGAACGAACCATGATCGGGAAATTTAACGTCACACGTCTAGGACGAAGAGATCAGATCCTCCTTGGTATCCCTTGGTTGTGAGCCATGAACCCAGCTATTGACTGGACCGCAGAAACCCTCAGTCTTTCACGAACTGCGAAGAGCAATCAAGTCGAAGAAGAAGTTGACAAAGAAAGGAAGAAAGGCGCTCTTCCCCTTCTATTTCAACACGAGCCCATCGATCGAAAATGGAAAGATTCCAAATTACGAAAAGAATTCTCAAATGATGAAACATCCCTTCCAACCACTCCTAGATATCCTAGTGTGTCCATTGAAGAAATCATCGATGAAGAAGCCCCTGCTTCCATCCCCATTCCCGATCTACTCCTCATCCCCGATGAAGAAGACGAGACTTTTGATATGAAAGAAGACGTCTGGACGCAGGAGAACTTTGCCGCACCAGTGTGAGAAGTTTCTCTATACGAACTTGACGATGAAGAATTCCTAGTGGAATATTCCTCCGACGCTTCAGAACTCCAGATTATTACAAATGTCTCCATGGATACTCCCCTTACCTCCGATGGAACCAGTTGTTCGGAACAGAAACCTACGGTCACACCCTTGCCACGGCCTGATGAACATGCGAAAGTTAGTAACAAAGCCCAACAGTTCGCTCTAGCTGCGGGGCTAGAACAGAAGAAGAAAATTTTCGAAGAACTTGTCCCCTCCTATCTCCACGACTTCGCCGATATCTTCGCTAAAGATGGATTGAACAAACTGCCTCCCAAACGCCCTGGTATTGACCACCATATTGAAACAAAACCCGGATTCATCCCCAAGACATCGAAAATATACCCACTCTCTGTCAATGAACGAGCTGCTGTCAAAGCGTTCATCGATGTACAGAAAGGGTTTATCTCCGAATCGAAATCACCACAAGCTAGCGGATTCTTCTTTGTGGGAAAGAAAAGTGGAGATCTTTGACCATGCCAAGACTACCGGTACATCAACGATTGGATGATAAAGAACACTTACCCTTTACCGCTTCCCTTATCCCTAGTTGCACGGTTGCACAGAGCCAAGTACTTCACCAAGATGGACGTCCGATCAGGTTATAACAACATCTGTATTCACCCTGATGACAGATGGAAAGCGGCTTTCACGACAGAATTCGGGCTCTATGAGCCAAACATCATGTTCTTTGGTCTTTGCAACTCCCCAGCTACGTTCCAAGCATACATGAATCGTACGTTCCAACAAGAAATCAATGAAGGTTGGCTAGTAATATATATGGACGATATTCTCATCTTCTCGAACAACCTCGACGCCGTATTTTGACCACGATACGAGCTGAAGAGCTTTTCTTAAAACTGGAAAAGTGTACTTTTGATGCACAAGAAGTTGAGTATCTCAGCATGATTATTCGTCCAGGATGTGTCACTATGGATGTCGCCAAAACCAATGGTATTCGCGATTGGCCAACTCCGACCATGGTGAAAGAAACACAATCATTCCTCGGTTTCTGCAACTTCTACCGAAACTTCATTCCCCATTACTCTGATATCGCACGACCATTGATTGATTTGACAAAGAAGAACAATGTTTTCTCATGGTCAGCTCCATGTCAAGATGCCTTTACGACATTGAAAGAATGTTTTTTAAAGCAACCGGTCCTTCATAACCCCGATCCGTCACGGCAATTCGCAGTTGCAACTGATGCATCATTAGTCGCTACCGGGGCTGTCCTCCTTCAAACTGATGAAAACGGTGTTTACCACCCATGTGGATATCTTTCCCAATCCCTGAACCCAGCAGAAAGAAACTATCAGATCTTCGATCACGAACTACTTGCAGTTATCCGCGCATTGACAGAATGGCATCACTACTTGGAAGGAAACCCTCATCCGGTTATTGTGTTCACTGATCATATGAACCTTCTCTATTTCCGAACTGCTCAGAAGCTGACCCGTCGTCAGGCCAGATGGCAGCTACTCCTATCATGTTACGATATCGAACTCCACCATGTTGCCGGAACCAAACTTATTACCCCTGACGCCCTCTCCCGCCGTGCTGATCATATTCCCACTGAAAGTGATAACGAAGACGTTACCCTTCTCCCGGACTCCCTCTTTATCCACCTCCTTGACCAGGAGTTAATGACAACTCTTGCGAATCCTGATCCTGACGATATTGACCCCATCTTCCAAGCCGCTTCTGATGCCTTGAATGGTCTTTGCCTTCCCCCCATGAAATCGGCTCTCTCCGATTGGATGATAAAAGACGATGTCTTATTCTATAAAGATTGTGCCTACATCCGCACTGCTGGACGACACGCTATTTTAGAACGAACCCACGATCACGCAATGGCGGGTCATCCTGGTCGTTTTAAAACCGAAGAATTAGTAAAATGTGACTTCTGGTGGCCCTCAATGGGCACCTATATTCGGAAATACGTTGAGGGTTGCGCCCTTTGTCAGCAAATGAAATCCGACACTCATCCCACCACCCCCCCACTCGTCCCTATCCCGTCCTCTGTCTCCACTCCCTTTGCCCAAGTGTCTGTCGACCTCATCACCGATCTTCCCCCCTGTAACAGTTTTGATTCTATCATGGTCGTGGTAGACCATGGGCTTACGAAGGGGGTAATTCTTATCCCTTGTACGAAAACCATCACCTCGGAAGGTGTAGCTAAGAAGTTTTTCAAATACGTCTATCGCCGCTTTGGACTTCATGAAAAAGTAATCTCTGACCGAGGACCGCAGTTCGTCTCCAAATTCTCTAAAGCCCTCATGAAGCTATTGAAATACGACATCACTGCTTCTACCGCTTATCACCTGCAAACAGATGGACAGACAGAACGTCTAAATCAAGAACTAGAAACTTATCTTCGCATCTATTGCTGCAATAACCCAGAAGACTGGGTCGAACACCTCCCCATGGCCGAATTTGTTCACAATCATAGAAAACACGACTCCCGAAATGCTTCCCCATTCTGCCTCATGATGGGATACGAGCCACGAGCTCTCCCTCACGTACTCCCCGAATCCACTGTCCCTGCAGCAGAAGAACGACTCTGCCTTCTACAGAAGATACGTGAAGAAGCTATCTCCTGTCACAACCTCGCCATGCAACGAATGGCCAAACGATCACATGGAAAGAAGTACCAACCATGGAAAATCGGAGATAAGGTTTGGTTATCAGGAAAGAACCTTATCACACAGCTACCATCGCGGAAGCTTGCCCCAAAACGATACGGACCTTTTACCATCACTGCAGTACTATCCCCGATCACGTTCACATCCAGTTACCCACACAATGGAAAGTTCACCCCACGTTCCATGCTTCTGAACTATTGTCCTATCACGAAACAGAAATCCATGGCCCTAACTTCCACAACCCTCCCCCTGACATCATCGATAATGAAGAAGAATACGAAGTTGAAGCTATCCTATCACACAAAGGCGCGGGTAAACGAAGACGCTATCTCGTATCCTGGAAAGGATATTCCTCCGCCAGTAACGAATGGATTCCCCAAGAAAATCTCAATAACACCTCCTCGATCCTCACCGCTTATAAGAAAGCTCATGGATTATAAGAACCCCTAGAACGAAATCACTATGACTACCCAACGTATTCAAAACCTCAATATCTGCCTCCTGCAACTTCAGACTCTCATAGCCCAAGTCGATGCCATGACCGAAACCCTTGCCTCTCCCACCATAACTTCAACCACGCTTACCAACGACTCAGAAACCCCCTCTAACTACTTCACTATTCTTGACGACATTGAAACCAACACGCTATTTGAATCCACCCTCCTTTCTGAACAATACACTATTGAAATTGATACCCTCCTCGCTGATCGAGGAGCCCTCTCCAGTACCCTCCTCATTAACATTATCTGAGCAGCTAAGCTCATTGAATGCACCGCCGAACTCCTTAATGACGAACGTCTTAAGACGATCTTTCGTCATCTTCATATACGCATCCACAACACGGCAGTTCGCCTTATGCCTGCCACTACCAAAGAGATTGTTAGAGAGGCCATCCATATCGTTACAGAACGAATTGCAAACAACCCAGTCGCCCGGCCACCATCACCCCACATTGCAATCCCCATCCCACCTCCGGTTGAGACAACTCCCGTTGAGCACACGCCTGATACTATCATTCCTCCTCACATACCTAGCATACCTGTTGCTACTACGTCTAACAATACGACGGCGCGACCCACCCATATCTATCCTACCCGCCGACACCAATCTAAGCTTAAGAGAGAAACCTCCGTCTCCCCCGCCACTCGCAACCGCATCCTACGTTCCAAAACACCATCTCCCCCGCCTCAGACGTCCACCGTCACCATCGTAAAGACCGAGGACTGCGACAACTTTGTATGTCGCAACTGTAATCTTATTGGTCATCGCCACAAGAACTGCCCCACATACTACTGTCGCGTATGTCGCAACTTGGCACCAGGACACTTATCGGTCTTTTGTAAAGACCTTCACGGAGAAAAGGTTATTCCTTTAGTCTGGACGGATGCTGGCTTCTATGATGCTCTCTCTAGATGGGAAGCTGATAAAGACGCAGCACTTGAACAGATCTCACTCAAAGAAGACGAGAGACTGTTCGTTCAATGTGCAGGAGACCGTGATGATTACGACGACTCTAACTTTGAATGTTGAAATTGGTGACTTCAACGATAATAACGGGGTAATGTTACAGTCAAGTACGCCCCTATTCATTTTCTCTCTATCCTTTACTTGTATTACGTCATGAGCCGCATGATGCTGCCACTAGACTTATCTTCCTTATCTTTCTTTGATTCATTGTATTACACCACGATCGCTATCAAGCCGTCACTAGGTGATCTATTCTTGGTATCTCTGACTTGGTCTTATCTCTGACTCATTCTAAACTTGTATACGCTTGCCCTAAAGTTGTTCTTGTTCCCTATATAAACTCGTCTTTGTACTATGTAGTTCTTTACTTTAATCTTACTAGGTTTTACCTGGAACTTGCCTTCGCTTAAGACCCCCAATCTTAAGTCATCTGAACTTGATTCAAGTCGAGGACACTCTCCTTGCCTTGTCTTATTGAACCATTGAACTTCGGTATACGCTGAAGCCTTGAACTGACCTTGGCCAATTACTCTTATCGAGTAGCCATGTGTCAGAACTACCCTAGTTCGTAACATGGACTGTACCTGAATCTAGTTCTATTTCCTGTGTCATTTAATCTGCAGTTTCATGAAATTTGGTGATTTGAGCAGCTAGTTTTAGTCGTTTCTCTTGAAGACCAGCCTTCTGAGTAGCTGTGGCATTGCATGGGAAACATCAAATATTTGATCATAATCCATCCCTGATAGGAATGTGATAATATGTTTCACAAAATCTAAAGATGTGACTTACTGAGAGTCTTCTAGATTAATACCCTGAATAATCCAAGAAACTGATCCTGGCCTTCCTATTTCCAAAGTCTCAGATTCAGTTAATTTTAATCAAATCTCAGCCATTGTGGGAGATTCATAATCCAGAATATGTGAATTAGTCATAAGTTTTGATAAGGGAATACTAGGGAATTTACCTTTGTCAATTTTCAACTGATAAATGTCAAGATGTTCTCCTTGAAGCTCCATTGTAATCTTCTCATCCTTTTCCCACAAAGCAATTTTTTGGGGGTCCAAAGAACATGCCAGCTCATCAAAAGGGAGCTTTGTGTCATTGACTCCCTTGACAGCACATTTATACTTTTTCAAGAGAGTCTTAACTGTCAAATGTATTTAATTACATATCATTGACATTAAATTTAGGCTTACTCACCGATCCCAACCAATTTTTCCAATTTGAGTCCCTCATGTGATCATCCAGTATTTCCTGCTGATGATATTGACTCATTGACCTTGCAGTGGGTGATATTTTGTTAAAAGGTGCCCAAAGAGTCTCTAAAATTTCTCCATCCACTTGACCAGCTCCCTTGATGAAGTTAAAACTAAATCTGGCAAAGCAGGGAAGTTTATGTGCACTCAGATGGAATTTACCAACAGCTGTCAGAACCTCTTTTTTTTTAGAGAGTGATAACCCTGGGAAATTGTTGACTTGTTCTGAAAAATTAATGCACCACTGACACCCTATATCATATATGATCAGAGAGGTGCCAATATCATGAGAATGATAGCTGATAGCACTGCAGATCAAGTAGTCGACATTCATGTGGCTACCAAGTTCATTAACTTATGAATATCTTTAATACAAGATAGAACCCACCATTCACCCTTCTGAAAATCTACCACAGTGTGAAGAACAAAGCAACCATGATGTGCACAAGCAGTAGCAGCCACTCCAGTTGCTCGAAGATTACTTTGATTTGTGTTTGCTGCATTGACTGCATGGTGATTGCTGCAAGAGGACCTCTGGTATACATTATCTAGTCAAAATGTGACAGATAATCCAAATGAAATAGAACACACCTCTTTGCTCTCCTAAGCTGATGATAAATGAGCCTTATAATCAGCTTCTGTCACCATATACCCCAGGCCATCAGATAGGGTGACATCAAGATTAGGTTATTTCATGTTCATATGTTGAGCAGTGAAGTTGCCGTCCACTACATATCTTTGCATAACTAGCCAACTATTTGGAAATTTGTCAATGATACTGTATAAAACTGAAGATGCAACCGGCCAGCCTGGGGGTACATTATGTGTACCAAGGCTGGCCAGCCAAAGATTATAGTGTGGACATAGAGAACATCTGGCCAACATACAGTCTTAGAGTACTATCAAGCCCAAATACAATTAGATTCTTACCTTTCATACTCGTCCTGCCAATTAATAGGTATGTTGATACCAGGCTGTGAACAGGCCACACAAAACAGTGCCAGATCACCAGCACCTGGCTTTACCTCAGTATCATGCCCAAATCCAAATTGTTTCCGGTTTATTAAATCCCTCCATTGCTGGGATGCCCTCATCAATTCTTGGTACTGGTCCTATCAAGTGAGTACACCTAGTCAACAATAAATAGAAAACACTGCAGATACAATGACTGACTGGTACAGAGTCTGGGAAGGCATTATTCGTAAGCTAACAAAGCTTTTGAAAGAAGCTCATGGCAGAAGTTTTGCATTCCAGGGCATCTATGAGGAAATGGTCCAGGACCTCAAAGGTAAAGGCAGTTCAAGGATGGGATGTACTGGCAGGAAACAGCTGTGCTTTGAGCAAATGAAGGTGCTGTTGATAGACAGAGGATTCAGGGCAATGACACCACTGCACATTGTGTATGAATACTCCTGTGGAGTGCACAATAGTCAGGGCAGTGGTCCTTGGAGTTGGACCTACAACTATCTCAACTCCAGTATACTTTTCACTCTCATCTATATTCTCATTAACATCCTCCCATTCCTGCGTGACATCTTGAGAGAATGGACATGGGTGACCCCCATGACCCATATGCCAAATATACCCAAACTCTGAAAGTGATGTATCTTGAAAGCATGTTCCATTCCACCATTGTAGTTGATGAAATGATAATGATTGATGGGCATTGAGGACACAGGTATGGCACCATCCATATTCACCACTGCAAGTCAGGCACCAGAAGAATCCTTCTCTGCTTGGACAAGACTTGCAGATTCCATCATTGATGATATTTTCCAACTCCAGGATGATGTCCAAGTACAATTGGCAAAAAACAATATAATCTTCAATGAAGTTATTCTGAGTCCTTGTTTTAACCTAGTAAGCAGTGCCTTATATCGTTTGTTAGATGACCTGCCTTGGTTTGTCATTTATATTCTGTGAGCTGAAATCACCATAAAGCTCTCTGTCAAAGTCTTCCATAATCCTCTCCAGTTCTTCAGGGTTCATTTTCTTCATTTTCTGTGGGCCAGAGGATTTTGATGACAACTCTTTTTGTGAAATCTCATATGAGGGATCAGCAGAAGCCTCAACCCAGAAGGTCTTCCTCTTTTTTCCTTCTCGTTTTTGGTGGGTGATATATGCAACATCCAGGTCCTTTCTTTCAGATAATTGACCCCTTTCTTTGTAGGAGAAAGATCAAGACTTGAGACAACTTTTTCTCTGGTGTGACATGAGAGGATAATTGTCATATACCATATATCTGGGTACAGATCCGAAGATCCAGATCTCAGATCCGATCCAGATCCATTGGACACATCCATTGTCCAGTCCACAGATTCGATCCAATCCTCATTTCATTTCCTGTTCATATAACTCTAACTATCGTTCATCTCCTTTCGGTATTCCTGTACACCGGTAATCCAGTTATCCTTTACTTCCGCTATTCTTACTGATCCACTATGCTTACTGATCCGGTTTAACTTATACTTCATTCCCGGTTTATGTTTTGTGATCCGTTTGACTTACCAATACGCTTTATTCATGCTTTGCTTATCCTTTGTACATAGCCTCGCACCTTTGCTTATTGATCATTCCGTTAGTTATCCATAGTATATAAACCCTTGTACATGCACTGTAGAAGATCAGTTCAAATATCATCTTAGATTGCACTCATCCTGTCTGGACTCTAAGTCCCTCTGTTATCCATCTGGACTTGAGTACAATACTCTTGTCTACTCCGAGACTTAGGATTGAATCCGATAGTCTATATATCCACCTCTGTCTTCGGACAGTCTTATCCATTAGTTTCTAAGTTCAGATCCAATCCGGATTAGCCGTTACTCTATACATCCAATATCTGGAAGTCTTACCGGATCCGTTACAATACTTATCTGTCCTGCTAGACGCGATATCTTAGTACTCTGAAATAAGGGGCAATACTTGGGAAAGGGGCACAGCGCACGAGCTGAGGCCAAAGCCCTTCAGATCCAATACCTCTCGAGTACGGTCTTAACAATAATATCATATAGTATTGTGAAAAATTGTCAAAGTTCACTAGATAGACGGTCACTATGTACTAGCCTAATTAGTCAAAGGTACCAAACAGCCCAGACCATCATCACCAATGTCCAGTATACCAGATTAACCTCCACTATTTCTTGACTAGTTTGTCCTTAATCTCTTCTTTGGCCACTTGACCCTCTGATCCATTCCCAATAAGCACAAAAATCCATCTGAAGTGGAAATGCAGGCCTAGAAACCCCTACCCTATTATGTACCTTATCCTTCATGAAATGTGGAATAACAAATTGTTCTCCTATTTTCCAATGACTAACTGAGTGCTTCAAAACCTTCCCAGATCAAAATAAGTTGTTGTGGGAGAACAAATAATAAATTCTCACCTTTCCAGCAATGTAGACCACTGTTCCAGGGGAATAAACCAATTCCACACCTATATCTTCAATAACAAACATGGCCTCATGCCTAATGCCCAAACTAACAAGCATGTCATAATGGGACGGAGCTCCACCAGGATCACAATGACTCAAAGTCACACAATTCACAATGAGTTTCCAATCCTGAAAAATGGAGGGCCACCGAGATGTTGGAACCAATTTTTGAGTTGGCCTAGTTTGGCCTAATACCTTTGAGAGGGCAGCACTCCCTGCCTGAAATAGGTCAGGTGCTATGACAGCAGTTATTGCATTCCAGAAATATTCTATGCTTGACATGTCCTCTAGCCACTTTTGGACTGGTTCAGTGGAGTACATTGTTGATGTTACTAATGGATCCACAAGCCTCTGAATTGATTAATTACCATCAGATTCTTGATAACAACACTGTTGTAAAGCAAATTACCTCACATCGTTGCATGAAATAAGAAGGAGCCACAGTGACTCGACCTGCCCCAAATGTCCCCCCTCCCTCTGGCACCAGGAAGTCATGTGAGCACCATGAAGACTTAGGCTCAGTATCTGATCCACTGGGAATTGTGTCAAGCAGAAGCTTTTGAAGGCCCAAGGTGGTGGTATTGATAAAGTTCTGATAGTTAGTTAACCACTGACACATGATGTTAATTTAGAAGCTTACAATATGCAAAGGGGATAGAATGTGAGGTAGGAACCAAACAAAAATCTTTCCATTGCAGTCAACAATTGTAGCTGGCTCAGAAATTTTACCCATCATAGTGGTGGCAAAATATTTTTCAAGCTTAGTATACTCTGTTTCTCCATTGGACTGAACAGGTGAACATTTGACCATCTCTGCATACCGATCAATGTCCCATGGAACATAGTCTATTCTCACACACTTAAGTCAATATGAAATACTGAAAGTGATTACATACAAGGGTTCACAATTGCATAGGCAATAGTGAGGGCAGCGCACTCAATTTCATAGTTGGAAATTAAGGAAGTTGAACCATTACTAGTTGTTGGTTCATTTAACCTACAAGCATTTAGTCTCAAATGCAACCTCAACCTAGACTACTAAGTGAGACAGTGTTGAAACATTGGAATAAGTACATGCCTAGTCTTTTGCAAGAGATGTGACTGGAGTACACCATCTTTGATGACTGGTGGTGCACAAGGACCCAAATTCATTATTTCATGCATCTTTGAAGTGAGCAATTGATGTAATGCTGTGGACTCAGTGCCATTTGCGCTTGACATGGCAACCTGAAGTGTGTAAAAAATTTATGCTTGATTTGAACCACATGAGCTTACTAATCATTTAAATTTCCCAATTTGATCTGTGTCTTACATAATTCAATCTGATCTTGACTGTCATATTTGATATATAGTATTTGGTACCAATACTTACTATGTGTGCAGGAACAGAGAGAAAGTACTACTAAGTACTACATCCTAGTTCTGAGGGGGGGGCAAGTTGCTACTATACCGGTTGGTAACCCCATGTTATTAAGTGAATGCAGTCACTGAGGGAACATTTACTACCATTCAGTGAATGCAGTTTACATTCAGCACTATAGCTCTGCCATTAAGCTAATGCAGTTTACATTCAGGGGACACCAATGCTGAATGTAAACTGCATTCACTTAATAGTGCTGGTAGTGGACATCCCCTGGATGTAAACAACATTGGCTTAATGGTGGTGGCCGTCCTCTGACTGAATGTAAACTGCATTTGCTTAATGGTGGTGGGTTGATTCCCTCCTTTACACTCAGGATAGCAAACCCTCCACCATTAAGCAAATGTGGTTTACATTCACCATGGAAGGAGTGAATATCAGCATACACTACAACTCAAACTAGTTAGTTAGTATAGTCACCAACTGATCAATATCTCACACCGGTCTCACTGACTGATTATTCACATGGTCACATGACTTTTGCAGCCAGCAAAGAAAAATGACTACTGCTGATACATTTGACACAATAAATAAATTACAATTAAATGTATTACAAATTTATTCAACTACAAGTTCAACAAATCAAAGGGGAGATATAAGACATGGGTGAGGGGGCCCTCCTCACCCAAGTCTTGCCTCCAATAGAAAAGTAGGTAATAAAAAAAGAAGATACAACTCAAAAAATCCTGTGAACATGGTAGATGATGCACTGAAACATAGTTCAACACTTAGCTTTCAGAAAGAGTATTGAGGAGAAAAGTCCTGTGGCAAACTGGTCAGTAAGGGACATCATGAAGGCCGCCCCACCTACCCATAGAAAATTGCGCCACTAACAAAAAAAAGTCCTGAGAACTGGTCAGTAAGAAAAGTTAGGAAGGATGCTACCTACCCATATGAAGGGTGCCCCACCTGCCCATATTAAATTTGCACCACTAACAAAAAAAGTCCTGTGGGAACTGGTCAGTAAGAGAAGCTAGGAAGGGCACCACCTACCCATATGAGATTGCGGCACTATCAAAAAAGTCCTGTGGTGAACTGGTCAGAAACATTGATTAGGAAGGGCACCACCTATTCATATAAGATTGCGGCACTAACAAAAGTCCTGTGGTGAACTGGTCAGTAAATGTTGGAGGGTTGTTCTCGTTAGCATTATCCAGAGCTGTCTGGGCTAGAAGTGATAATCTGGCTTTCACAATTCTGGGCTCATGGATGGTAGTCGTTTCTTCAATAGAGGTAACTGGTGGAATTAATGACTCATTGGCATTATCTCGGCTCTCTGAAACTGATGGTATGTTTGAGACTTTAAATTCATCAGAGATTGTATTAGAAAGGTCAGGTGGCGCAGTAGAACAAAGTCCAGCGGTGTTGGACATGATAGAAGGATTGAGTAAACCAGGAGGACGAAGTCCAGAAGTGAAGGACACGTTGGGTGGTGTAAACGAGTTGAAACGAGGTCCAGAAGTGATGGACACAGTAGCAGGAGTGAATAAGTCATTAGAATGAGGTCCAGCAGTAATGGATGCAGTAGCAGGAGTGTATAAGTCATTAGAACGAGGTCCAGCAGTAATGGACATGTCAGACGGCATAGACAAATTGAAATGATGAAGTCCAGGGATGATAGACGCATCAGTGGGCATAAATAAGTCAAAACGAGGTGCAGAAGTACTGGTTGGATCCATCAGAGTTTGAATTTGGGTGACGCAATGAAAAAACTCACCATCTCTTCCAAACTGTCCTTCCCTTCCAGTTTCTCTGTCCTCTACTGCCTGATGTCCATTGTTCTCCATGCCGGTGTTAGAATAAGGCCCTGGGTCATCATTACCCAAGAAGACATTAAGGTCAGAGTAAAGAAACTCACCACCTAAGTCACTGTCTCCGACTGGAATCAGTTCAGGTCCAGGCGCCACAATAGAGCCTTCCTAGCTGTCAGAAGAGGGTTCCCATGGAACAGGAGAGTAGGGCGGTGAAGGAATAGAGGCCGCTCCATCAGAGGGTGAGTCTAATAAATGGGAGAAGGGAGTTTGTTGGAAGGAGAGTGTTAGTGCGTCACTCTCAATGGACATGGTAAACCAGAAGTTGCCGGTGAGGTGATCTCAACCTGGCTGGGCTGATATGAAATATCTAAAAATGCTCAACCAGTATAAGTGAGTCTTGGCTCTGCCTAGCTGCTATACTCGCAGAATGCAAGAATGTTCGACCCTAAAGGGGACTGCTACTGAACACAGAACTAGATGAATGATAGACCCTTGTAGTGTGACAGATGTGCGAAAGCGCGAGAAGAAAAGTGAAGTGAGCGCGAAGTGCGAGAGAGTGCTCTAAGGTAGGAGCACGAGTGTGAGAAAGTGCGCGCTAAAGCACGCATTGTGCAGGAGAATACCGGATGAGGAAACGGATATGGAAACGGATGTGCAAAGCAAGTGCAAATGCAGAGTGAGTGTTATAATGAGCGCGGATAAAGGTCTAGTATAGGCAGATAGCGATAACCATTGGAAACACAAAGTGCGCCCAAGTGGTGACTACTACTTTGAAGTAAAACCCAATAGCGAGGGAAGTACAGCAAAGGGGAGTAATAATGATGGAGTAGTAAGTCAGCAAACTTTATACTATGGAAATTGCATCGGAAGCGGAAGGAATAGGAGTAGTAAGCGCTATGAATACGTAATGACATGTAATAGTGCTGCAACACTTGTTACAAACCACGAGGCAAGGAATATGACGTACCAATGAGGTGGATGGACATAGATGGACGTTCCTGGATGATAGGCGATGCAGGGCGCTTAAGCGTGAGAAAGCACGCAAGGCGTGCGCGTGGGAATGCTGCGCATTGTGCGGGAAGGTAACGCGCTTATGGCGCATTTTGCGGGAAAGCTGCGTGTTATATGCGGAATTGCCAGAGACATGATAGAAGTCGCATATGGATGATGGTGCGAGTTGTGCCATGAAACACCAGTTGTCAGAATTCGTAATATGGGCCCATAACAGCCTGCAGAGACTCAAGTCTCTACACCAGGGTTCTGAAAAAGGAAGTCCACTAGTTCAGTGTGGGTCTCATTGAACACGTTCTGTGGCATCGTTTTGTGGTCTGTGGACCTAAGTCCTTTTTGAACTGTGGGTGTGGTTTCGTTTGGTGGATACCTCGCGCTGTGTGGTGCAGCCACGAGGCCGAAAGGGTCTGGGCGTAAAACTGAATCTGTGGCCCTTTTTATATTATTTTGAATTTCTTTTATCTTTTTCTCATCTGTATCAGTCAGCACATTGCTGACATATTTCTTATGAATCAAGTGCTCATCTTGGAGCTTGTTTTCAAATTTAGTGGTCACGTGAGTTAAATTGCTGGCGGTTGGATTAAACAGGTAGGAATATTCAAAATTTGGACTTAATTCGTTAATTCCATAGAAAAAAGTACTTTTGCTCATGTTGCCGATCCAAGTGGATGGTTCAAAGTCCCAATTGGGATTGTTTCTGTCGGGTGTGCACAATAATTCGTACCGAACCTCTAAGTCAAGTGGATCTTTGAACAATAGCCAGGTACTGTCTTTTCTTTCATCTATGGACACATAATTTCCCCTTTGCCATGGCTGTCCTAACAATAGACTAAACGGCACATGATCGCTGACGAATAAATTTGCTTGTGTACTAATGCCTCCACAGTTTAGTGGTACGTTTTGTACAAGTCCACAAAGTTTTCCTTCCCCTCCATTGGCGTCATTCATTGACACACTTTTAGCTATGTCAATGGGCCGGTTAATTATTGTTTTCCAGATATGTTCATTTACTATGTTTAATTGTGACCCGGTGTCAATTATAGCATTAATAGCTTGCCCATTGCAGTGCATCGCTATTTTTATTAGTAAGCCTCACGTTTTAGTCCACACTGAGTGGGCTTCTATTTTAGGGTCAGTCCCTAAAAACTTTGGTTTTATCGTGTTTGCTAGAATTCCACTAAGCTCACGTGACGTTCCTAGCAATTCTCTCACCTCCAAACGGATGGGAGTCTTTAAAACTGACTCAATTATCTTTTCCAGCTTGATTTTAGCAGCTAAATCAGAGATGCGTTGACATGTTGGATTTTTCTGGTTGGGGTTTGAATTTGATTTGTGCATGTTTTCTTTGGCTTTCTTGCCTTCCTCTTGTTTTCCTTCCTCTACATTGTCCATGACGATGTTGTCACTGTCCCAACCCTTGTCCCTTGCTTTTCCTTTTACTCTTGCCTCTGACCTGGTTTCTTTAGGTGCTGTAGGTGTTATCTCCGGCACTTTGGACTTAGGTGTGGGGTTCTCTCTCTTTCTTGGAGACTTAGGTGCATTCTCTCTCCCTCCCTGTTGCTCACTCGGTCTCTTCAGACCTTTGTTCTGCGCAGGTGGGAACACATTGTCAAACCTTTCTTGTCTTCCCTGTGTCGAGTTTCGTGTGGTTCTCTCAATGGGGAACGCGTATAAGTTGGTGTCGCTTTCATCATCCTCTAGCTCTTCAAACCGGCTGTTTTCGTTATCCAATTCTTCTGTCTCACTGTTGGTACTATCATATGGTTCAAGGTACGCGCTTTTGAACCTTTCTTTCTCTTTCATTCTCTTACTTCTCTCAGGACTTAGTGGATCCTTGGCATGCACCTTTATGAAGTGTGCTACCGGCACTTGATCCTCTCTGTTGATGGCCTCAATGATGCTCTCCTCTGGGAGCCTTCTAACCAGTCTTCTGTCCGCTCTCCCTATCCGTCCTGTGTTTGTATTTGCTAACTTGCCCTCAGCTATCAATTTGCTGATCTGGGGGCACATGGGTATGCCATGCCCTTTGTCGCTGTGGTGTTCAAACTTTGGCTAGCCTCACAGAACCCCAATTCGCTATAGGAGTCAAGCAGCCTAGGAGTCCACATCGCGTCCATACACCACTTCCATGCAAAAGTCTCGACTCACTCGACTCTTCCATGTTGCACTGTTCTATGTCCGACTCGGCCAATACGGACCCGTTGCCTCGGTCTCTCGCAGGGAATCAGGGAGGTCGGTACCATCCTTCACTTGTCGCTCGGTCATCGCGCACCTCGGCCAACCGTTCCGTCCCGTCGGTATTGAATCTTCCCATGTCCTGCCCATGTCCGCCTATCTCCATTGGTGCGTTTTAAGCTTATTTTACCGTTACTAAATGAACAAGCAGGTGTGATTACATGTATTCCCATGGCCGCTGCACTCACAAGCCTTATTACATATTGACCCGAGTACCTTGCATTTCGCTACTACTCTCGCCTGTGCGATTCTGGATGTTCACGCAGTTAGATAAATAGGACTCAAGTTTCATATTATCAACTACTTCCCTTCTCCGGACATACCTGCTACCGTTGTAGGAGTCACCTTAGTTAGACCCTGATTGTGCAATTTGATCCCCTTTGCTTTTCATCTCAGGTGTGCCTTGACAGCTCTAAGTGCACTCTATCTAAGGTTTCTTTACCTAGGCCTTGTGAGATCCGGACTGCTACCGGTAGTCTTGCCTCGGCAACCCATACCTAGTCATACCTCGTCATACCTAGTTATACCTAGACTCTCCTTACCTCGGCCTTGACTTTCTTGTCGTTCCCTCGGCATTGGACTCCTCATATCGCATTGGTATATCACATCGGTGTTCTTCATTGGTATCCCTCATCAGCATCTCGCATCGGGTGTACCGTCGGTATCCCATATCGCGTCGGACATCCTCGGACTCGGACCTTCAGTCGGTTGGAACATCTTTGGTCACAGATCATAACTCCTTCCCTTCTCTTCCCTCGCACTATTTGAAGGAAGTGCTTCAATAGCAGTCCCCTTGGGTCAATGTACTGCACTCGCACCCATTAGTATTTAGTAGGTTTGTTGGTATAGCTAGCTGACTACTATTTCTTTCACCACATCGCCACACCCAAAACATATCCTTTCTTCAATGGATGTGTTTGGCAGCTGGTAGAATCTTGTTCCAGGCTGGGCTCTTGTTCTCCCTTGATTAGTATTAGTCTTTTGTCCATTTTGTGCACTCTGTTGCCTGTATTCTGTATGAGGAGCACTGTCTCCCTTTTTAATAGGAGCCGCTATCATTTCTTTAATTGAGGGATCAATACGCGTGGCTCTATAGTACAATAAAGCATAATCTGGATCCTCAAGGAATATTGCATTTAGTTTTTTGATAAGCCCTCCATTTCATCTAATGGCTCAACTCCAGTTGTGCTTTCAGTAGACTTTGGCGTGATAGGGGCTAGTTTCGATGTTTTCAACTTATTTTCCCGTTTATCTTTACAGGCTGGTTTCTTGGTTCCTTTCTTAGTATTTCGGGTCCTTTGTGACTTATGATTCTTCAGAAAGAACTCCTGTTCTGACTTGCTTGAGTCAGAATCTGAGCTGTTTTCTGAAGTCTCCTCAGTTGATGAGTCTGTTTTGGTGTCTGTGTCAACTTCAGATACTAATAAGTCCACGTCAAACCTATCTCGATGTAAAAGCTTCTCGGCTGCTGCGGTTACTTTCTCTACTGGGAAGGCTTGGGAAAGATCTCTGTCTGGTTCTCTTGACATCAGATGGGATTCAATCTTGGCTCGTAGTTTCTTATATATCCCTTCCCAGAAGTAGCTTGCGTATTCTTCTTTCATTAATTTATTGGCTTGCTCTAGCCATCCTCCTATGCGGATAAATCCTCTTACATACTTCTTCCAAGCCGTAAGACTAGGAATTTTCTTATCCCACATGGTCTTTACGTAAGATATCAGATCTGCATCATAATACTTTAAAATATCAGCCTTAAGCGTACTCCAATTGGGAGTCCTAAAGCTGGGTAGTCCCTCTACGAATTCGGTGATGCGACAGGACATATACTGCATGATTGACTTGCATTTTTCAGAGTCTATGGTTACATTATTGAATTCACATAGCTTCTTGTAATGTTTCAAGAAGCCTTTGACTTTTGCAAAGCCTCCCTTGAACTTGGCAGGTGCTGCCTTAGTTCCTGGGTTGGGTAGTGTCAATATAGATAGTATGGACATGTTAGTCATTGTTTGTGGTGTCTTGGTTGACTGAGTGGATAGTATTGTGGGTGATGTGGAATATTCGTGAATATGGTGAGTTACGTGAGTTCAAATTGAACTGTACTTTATATGATGATTGTTTCGAACTTGAAACAAGAAGAAGCCTCCCTCACGGTGGGCTCCAGTGATGTCCTCTTACTTAAGGGTCTTATGTACGCCGCTTGTATAGTGACAACACAACTATACAGAAAAAGACTTTTTGCCAGTCCTTAAGTACACGGTCTACAACTTTTCTAGTTTTTGTGGTAGATAATGTGTGAGTTCTTGGGAGGATTTATTTCAATATACCTTCTTTGCTTGTTCCTTGGTTAGTTTAAAACAATTGAATTCTGTATACTGAGTCTATGGTATAAAATCTGAGAGTTTAGCGTGTTCATTAGTTGTGTAGCATAAATTGTGTCTTCCTTCCTGTGAAAGAGAGAGGAAAATAGTATGGGTTAAACTTAGTTAGATTAGCTGATAGATTATATAATCAACCCCTGTAAGGTAGTATATAACTTGAATAAATGTTTCTTAGTCTTACTTTGAGGCTAATGATTTGCCTATACTTGGGTTCTTACTTAATCTCACACTGTTTGAGATGAGTGAAGGTGGGAAGTGCTCTATTTATTACATGGCAAAATTGGGCTCCTCATATACCTTTTGGAGGCCCTGATTACAAAGCATGAATCATCACATGGATTGGTAAGAATGTACTTACTAACAATGCCATTTGGTGTGTTGAGTTAGCTTGTTTACTAATTTACATTATAAATACAGTGTAGTTTACAAAGCATGACAAATCATGGCATGAGTCATCACATGGATTAGTAAGGATGTGCTTACTAACAATGCCATTTGGTGTGCTGAATCAGCCTTCTTACTAAGTAGCTTATAAATACAGTTAGAAATCTTACAAAGCATGACAAATCATGATATCTACCAGTCACATGACATGCTTACAAACATGCTTGGTGGCTGAAAAGAAAGTCTGTTGGCTGAATATGCCTGAGGAAAATAGAAAGAGATGGAATGTTATAGAACAAAATAGAAATACATGGAAAAATGGAAGTGAAGATTGAAAGTGAAAATACTGGCTAATAACTAGGGGAAAATGATGGGGTAACTTGGTGATAGGATATAGTAGGGTCTATTATACCTTCCTTATCACACCTCTTATGTATCTATCATGGTATGAGTTGCATACCATGCATGACAGCGGTGAACAGCACCAATGTCAAAGCTAGTTCCAAGAAGGACAAGCTATATATTGAGGTTAGCTCTGAAGCTGATGAAAAGCATATGTCAGCTGGATTAGATACTACATTGGCTGTATCATTGCCAGCTAAGGTGCCTCGAGGTTACTGCATTGAATTTTTAGATGCCCTCAGCTCTGATAGGTCTTACCTAGAGCTTGTAGATGCAGTCAAGGATCTGGCTACAATAACTGAAAACCTTGTAAGTGTTTACTTAATCTTAGATATATATTAATCCTAACACCATTCACCAGCCAACACTGGAGGAGGAACTCAACTTACCTCCCTGGGTTAATTGGTCTTCAAAAGAGTCTTATCTTCCCGCATCTGAACACATATACCTAGATTTGATGATAGGCAGTTTGGACCTGCTGACAGAGGCCCCAATTCAATCTGCATACTCAGCTGTCCTAGTGTTCTTAGGCCTTGGATTGCTTTTGAGGGACTGCAAGTGCATCATGGAGTATAAAGAAGATGAGGCCCACCCTGATGCCCCCTACTACTTGTCTATTTCAGTCTTGGACCTTCAAATCATCCTGAAGGTGGAGAGTGCAATCAGTCATGTCACAGGTACTGTTGTGGGTCTCATTAAGTTGGCTATGAGGGCTGATCTCTCCAATGATAGTGATCAGGAGGAGGAGATGCAAGGAGCTAATGGTGAGAAGGATCAGAAAGATGAGTAAGAGGTGGTGATGGGAGATGTGGATGTGCAGATATAGGAGGTGGAGAAGGATCATGAGTAGGAGGGCAAATAGAAAGGTAAGAAAAGGACTAAATCTCACACTTCTCAAGTAAAGATCAAGAAGGTAAGAACTGAAGATAAACCTATGCATCAGTCTACCAGAATGCTGTTATGGCCAGCTCAACTATATGACATGTAGAATTGGAGCTGGCCAGACTATACTTAAATATTTCTAATATGGCTAGCCTGACTATATGACACATAGTACTGTGGCTGGCCAGCCTATACTTAAATATTGTTAGCATGGCCAGCCTGACTATATGATATGTAGTACTGTGGCTGGCCAGTCAATACTTAAATATTGCTAGCATGACTAGCCTGACTATATGACACATATTTGTTGATTGTCTTCAGAGTTTATTAAATACATGATATGCTGGTTATTACATTTGTATGTCACCTTAAGGCAAGTTGGCTAGATCTACTCTATAGTTGGACTAGCAAATGATAGCAATATTTAAGTATAGTCTGGCCAGCCACAGTACTATGTGTCATATAGTCAAGCTAGTTATATTAGAAATATTTAAGTATAGTCTGGCCAGCCACAGTACTACATGTCATATAGTCAGGCTAGCCATGCTAGCAATATTTAAGTATTGACTGGCCAGCCACAGTACTACATGTCATATAGTCAGGCTGGCCATGCTAGCAATATTTAAGTATAGGCTGGCCAGCCACAGTACTATGTGTCATATAGTCAGGCTAGCCATATTAGAAATATTTAAGTATAGTCTAGCCAGCTCCAATTCTACATGTCATATAGTTGAGCTGGCCATAACAGCAATATCTGCCTCAATACTAAGTGTCATGTAGTTAAGCTGGCTGTGCTAGGAATATTCATCAAGTGTATACAACTGGCCAGCTTCAATGCTACATGTCATATAGTTAAGCTGGCTATGGCAGAATATTGAAGTACATGTATATATCTTAACCAGCCTCAATGCTACATGTCATATACTCAAGCTAGTCATCCCAGAAAATATCAAGTATATCAGGTATCATTATACTATCTAGTATACATACTAGGAATATTCAAGTATGTATACTGGCCAGCCTGAATACTACATATCACATAGTCAAGCTGGCCATGCTAGCACTATTCAAGTGTATCACTGGCTAGCCTAAATGGTACATGCCATATACTCAAGCTGGCTAGCCTGAATGCTACATATCACATAGTAAAGCTGGCCATGCTATCACTATTCAAATGTATAACCTGGCCAGCACTGGTCCTACATGTAGTCAATAATCTATCCTGGCTGTAATATACTAGCTAACACTAGTCCTAGATAGACCAGCTAGCACTGGTTTGAGGTGTACCAGCCAGTGGTTGGCTGGCATGGATTCTACAGCCTTTTAGCATGTCTGGAGCCAGGGTTCTACGTCGGAAATGACTGAAGGGTCTGCATTGATCTCCCTACCTGCTTCTTGAACTAACTCAATGAGCTTGGCTGCTGATTCTCGAAGCATCCTGATATCATTTTTGATGTATCCTTTGATTGGACTTTCCTTCTCAATATCAATGTACTTGTCAAACATCATGGCCTCTTTTACATGTTGTGAAAGTCATCAGCCACATTAATCATTGTCACCGAAGGCATGTACCCATGCACATGGTTTACTGTGCTGTCCTAAAGGTGTGTTAGCTAGATTGCTGCTGACCAAATGGGTGACTTACCAAAAGGCTATCTTTATAGTTTACTAGGAGGAATACACTCATGAATAGCAGTGCCAGTAGTTGTGTCAGCATCATCAGTATGCACGACAGGGACCAGTAATTCTCTGAAGGTGTCTTGGATACCTTCTATACTGTATACTTGTACGCCCATATCTTGATTGTGGTTTTCCCATGCCCTAGCACAGTCAAAGTGCTGGCAATTGTGTAGTGGCTGTGGAGATCATGCATCTAAACTAGTTGAGTGACATTCTTTCCAACTAGTCTTAATGCTGATGGATATTGTTTGCACAAGGTCAGTGGCTGTATCTGCATGGTGGAAGGTTTTGATTATCTGCCCTGTCTTCCAATTGAATACATATACCAATCCATTGTCACTTCCCTCCACAACTACCTTGCCTTCTTCCCCAAATGCCACTTGCTTGGGGACTGATATGCTTAGTACAGCAGTTGCAAACATTCAAAGAGGCTCACCATCACCTTCAAGGCAATACAATGTACAGCTGTCTGTTGCATTATCTATGATAAAAACACCCCACTTTGAGCACACTGCAGTGTGACCACTGGATAACATCAGCAACATGCTGGTCGAGAGTGATGATTCTCACATCACTGATTTGCAGCTAATTTCCTGCACCATGCCACCATCTTCATCCTTCAGTTTCATGCTGTTTGGTGCTTAGTATGAGGTAATAAAAATTCTGCAGTGGAGGGACTGACAAGTTGCCATTGTAGAGCCTGAAGACATAGATATCTTGGTTATCTGTGAATGCTACAGACTTGGGTACCGTATTATCAAGTCACACTGCAAAGACGGACTGAAGCTGCAAGCTTTCATTGAGCATCAGAATCTGAACCATTTTGTCTCTTGTTCCCACTGCAATCTGTAGGTTACCTTCAGAGGAAGTTGAATACTAGGACAAGCATGTAATCTCAAAACCTGATCCAAGTCTCCTGGCACAAATCTCCTGGAATGTTTTCTGCTGATGTCAATGGATGGTTGAGTGGGAACCCTGGGTACTTACATTTGTGAGACTGTGTTGCAAAAATATGATGTAACCCAGGCCTGTTCCATAACAGAGGGTTTCTGCCATGGTTTTCCTGGTTATGGTTCAGATTGTGCAACTGACTGTTTCCTGGTGTGACAATCATACCAGCGCTGGGCACATATGAGTGTCATAGGCATATTTTGCCTTACCTAGAGGAAAAGAGTAAAACACCAGTCATCAGTGCTATCATTCCTAAGCTATCTGCTTCAGAACCACTTTTCTCCCATAGTGCACTGCCTGGTCTGACACCTAGGTATTCTGTCCTCCCATGTCCTGCCTATGTGCACCTACCTCTGCTGGTGTGTTATTAGTCTTTACTTGTCACTACTGATTAGTTGCAAGTCTTATTACATGCATCCTTGTGTTCCACTGCGCTGCATGTCTTATTACATGTAGGAACATTATGCTCTCGCCTGTGTTGCTACTATTCTTGCTTACACATTCCTGAACTCTTACACAGTATGATAAAATGACCTGTCACACATACAGTACTTTACTTCCCTTCCCTAGACCTTTGCTGGTGTGTCAGAGTCACCTTAGTCACTATATCTTGGTCTTTGTGCAATCAATTCCACTCTAGCCAACCTCTCTGATTACATGTTGCTTGACTTGCTTTAAGTGCACATCACTAAGGATTACCTCTTAAGTTTGACTTTTGCAATGTCGGGATCACTATTGGTAGTTCACACTACATCTAGTTGCTACCAGGCATCTCACTTACACTGTCTTATCTTACTTCTGCTTTTGCTCCTTTGATTTCTTCTCACTGTTGCTAGTTGGACATTTGCATAGCACTATCGCATAAAACACCTTGCATAGTGCTTCTCACTTATAAGCACATTTCTCTGTTGGAACTCTCTTTGTCATTGATTGCTATAGTGCTACTCACTAGTTTCTTGGTATTAGGTTGCTATAGGATTTAAGCCCTTCATGCTATTGCTTCCCTTGCTTATTAGTAGGGAGTTGCTTCAATAGCAGTCCTCTTGGGTTAAATATTACACTCACACCTATTTGGATAAGTAGCACTAGTTGCTATTTCTCTTTCACACCAGAATCCATGGTGATGAGACAAAGATGTGAGTTCTTTCCAAGATTTGATATCCCAGAGTTTGATGCCCTCAGTACCTGCTTGTTTGTTAGCACTGTCTATGGCTGAGTGTCCACTTTCTCACCACCACATGCAAGCAGGTCCCCATCATTAGAGATTGCAAGTGCATAGACAGACCCACTGTAGGTATTTATACAAGTGAGCAGCTTGTAATACTGTGGCTGTGCTGATTTGTTGAAAAACATAGCAAGGAAAGACATTGTAATTTGATCCGCTGTAGTTGCCCACTCACAGCCTATTTATTAGCATTGTACATTTGTTATCAAATACTTTTGTATCGTTCCTAGATCTGTTTTTGATTTCATTGTAACTTTTATAGTCTTTGTTGATACCAACGCCATTTGCACAGTTCTATTCTTCTCTTGAGATATGTCGATGTTCCCCTTAATTAATAAGTCCTATTCTACATGATAGTTCATGTTCTTCAATGGTTACCATTTGTGTAGCCCTTATTGTTTTTGCCCAATATGGTAGTCTGTTGAGTGCTTTCACTTCTCCTTGAACCATCCCTTAAGTTCAGCATAGCTATTTGGCTCTTTCTCTATCTATCACTCTATCTATCATGTGTAATACTACAGTTGTTCCTCCTTTCTATGACTTAGAGACAGGTGCACCACCACCCTTTCCCCCAATGCTCACAGACCAGCTAGAGTTGTTTGGTCATGTTGATCATCGCCTAACTACACTTATTGCCAATGAAGTCCTAGTCCCTAAAACTAGTATTGTTCCCGCTGCAAGGGCATCATCATCCACACCTGCCCCTGAGTTCAAACTCACAAAGTGGATGCTCAAGCAATCTGATCACTCTTCCTTGCCATACATAAAGAAGGTTACATTCCTGTTCTCAAACACCTTTGGCCTCAGATCCTGTGGGCTCTTTAGATTCTTTGTCAGATAGCGACTCTTCAACTTCAAGTATGAGTTTGTCAGAAGACTTGAAGATTCCTAAACCTGCTGGTGAACCTGGGTGCCCTGGGCATGGGGGGTACACACTTTATGAAGCTTTGGATTGGAATCCAAAGGTGTATGCAAAATTCAAGGTTTGCTAAGTGTTGTACCCTCAGCATTGCAAAGTAACTCATGAATCCATAAGAAAAATATGCATAACTTCATTGAGGACCACCTTGACACAACAAAATGCACTTCTGCCTAAAGTCCTGTGCTGTTAAAAGTTGTGCACGACAAGGTGAACAGCCTCTATCAGTCTTGTTATTGTCAATGAACTTATGACATCTCAGGCTCTCAATGGCTTCCCAGACTTTGAAAATTATGGTAACTTATGGCCAGTCAATGATATGATTATGACACGCCTGAAATACACATTGGGTCATGCTAGACGAAAGGAGGGAGAAACATCTGTAGGCAAGAGCAAGAGCAAGAAGTGATACCCTCACAGCACTAGATATTCCTGTCCTTTACCACTGTATGCATTCTAGATTAAGTTTGCATTCAAAAATTGAGCATATCCATTGACTTCTGGTATAGATACCAGGCAGGCTGATGTGAGCAAGGGCAAATACAAATTGAGCACTGGAAGATCCCCGAGAAATAAAGAAGTTTTGCATGCCCTTAGCTTGAAAATTCCAATAATAATATGTTCACAGTCCAGCTGAGAAATTCTGGTAATAATGTAACAATATATTTGTAGAATACTAGTGCATTCATGGTCCAGAAAATTATGCTACTCCACACCTCGCAGCCAATCAGCAATTGTTACAAGTGCTCAAGGGTTTTATAAGAGTAAGATCATGTAGGAGCCTAGCTCTTGGATAACCACTTATCCTCTGTGCAAAGCTGAAAGAGATAGTTAAGGTATGTTCAATAAATTGTTTACTATTACTCACTGGTGAATTATAAAGTCAGTGAGCGCATTATCTCTGCCTCGCATGTTCACAATGGAGGGATTGTTAACACCAATCCTCATACTAACTGCATCGCCTCAGAACTTATGATTGCCCCTGCTAAGAAGCACATTGGCTCTAAGATGAAGATGCTGTTTGAAGAATATGCAAAATTGATAGATGTGTCTCCCTTTGTGCACAGTCATGAAACAGTTGTGGACATAAGGCTGCACAGTGGCCTCCTTGAAGAGACTTTCAGGAACAGGAAAGTGCTGAGCAGTACACGAGTGACCAGAGCACCACATCAACATAGTGACCTGACAGGGTCTGGTCCACAATGTCGAATATAGCCTGCACCATAGGTGAAGTTCTAGGGTTTGATTTGAAGGTCAAAAAAAGGGTGTGAGCAAGTAGCCGATAACTTATAGAAGATATCAGAAGGATATATGTCTGAGTGTTCACCATGCTGATTATATTTCAATCTAGACAAGAATGTAAGATGTAGGTAATGAAGGTAGGTGATGAAAGTGGGCGATGGAGACAGGCTGTAGTAACAGTTTAGCTTTTAAACTTGATGTACTAAACCAAAGACAATAACCATATTAGATGTCTATTTGGGGGGACATAGTTGCTAGAAATAGCAGGGAGCCAAACCAAATCTGTAATGAAGGATGACAATAAGAACCTGTAATGTTAATCTTACTCCTGTTGCAGCGCTGGTCACTAAGGGTAATTATATGAGGTAATTATATGAGGAAATTGAGCAACAAGATAATTGAAAGTAATGGTGATGGGCAAGATAACTTGTTGTTTATAATAAGACAACTAGAAGAATAAATACATAAACACTAGCATGACTTAAGAAGACTCAGGAATATGTCATTCCATTTTGCAACCTAATGATGAATTCTTACACTGCTATGAGTGTCAATGACAACATTGACATGCAGCACCCTCAGCTTGAGCCAGAAGACGTACAAACATCTCATGATGCAGATTTATTCAAAGACAATGAAGACAATAATGAGAGTGGTGCTGGTAACTTCATGGATGCTCTCAGTCAGCCTCCCACCAGTGCAGTTTGAATCAACAAGAGGGCCAGAGATGAAGTGGTATATTTGAATAGCACAAATCAACTTTTGTAACTCATAGTCAAGTTGTGTTTTTCACACTGAATCCAGAACCTTAAATCAGCATCTATCTCCTTTTAGTAATTACCTTCTCCAGTCCACCAGTTATCTTTCCTTCTGCTTTGCTTATTGATCCATCCTATGCATTCATGTCTGAACTTTGTTTCCTTTGATCCATTATACTTACCAATAGACTTTCCATATGTTTCATACATAGCTTTATTCCGTACTGACTGACCATTCCATTATGATACCTATAGTATATAAACCTTTGTAACTCTCTGTAACACCTCAGTTTCAATATCATCTTAGTTCTGCTCATTCCTGTCTCCATTCCAGACTTGAGTTCTCTCTTGTCAATCTCTGGTCTTAGGATTGATTCCTTTGACTTATCCTTAGCTCTACCTCATGGTAGTCTTACTCTGTCCATTTCTAGTCTGGACTTCATCCAGGTCAGCCTTTCTGCTTCCAAACCAATATCTGGAAGTCCACCGGATTTATCTCATGTTTCATATCCGATATCCAGGTCCTTTGGACCTAACCCCTAAGTCTTTGGAAATTAAGGGCAAATACTCGGGTAAGGGGCACAGCACACGAGCTAAGGCCAAGCCCTTCAGATCTGATAACCTTTGAGCACAACCTTAACACTGAGCCATTGCATTCTGAGCTTAGAGTTGTTTGTAGATGCTAAAAGTATCATTCAAAGGATATTGACAATGCACTGTAGTATGTATGCACACCATGATATAATACAAGGTCCTAAGCCTGATCAAATTGGTGCTCAACATATAAGAAGAAAAACAGATCAATGATTAATATGGTTACTGTGGTCTGAATAGCTTAAATGTCCTCTTCTTAGTGTTTCAACAACTACAGAGTTTGTTCTGCCTCAACCTCCTTTCACTTCCAGTCCTCCAGTTTTTCATTCAGCACTCTTAGCAACAAACATTGGCCAATATGATCTGTGCATAGCAAATAGCAGCTGAAGCTGGCAACAATGTTGGACTCTTCAACCCAGATGCAAGCTCCTATTCAAAAGACTCTTTAGGATAGGCTGAACACTGGATACATGCCCTGGTGGGAACACTAGGTGCTAGAAGGTGTGGCAGCTCACTGAGACTAATATGTGCAGAAGTGGCTGGAAAAGATCATGAAAAAGATATATAATGGAAAAAATGTACAACCAATATCATAAGCACATGCACCATTTTGCCCATATTAGATGATCAATTACAGCAAGCAAATACTTTGCTCTAAAGGATGGATACTGGTTTTAGCCTGTCTGGTGCTGGTGGCATCAGTGCTTACAATTCTCCACTGTGAATCATATTACAGGCTACCAAGACAAAATGATGATGACATGCAGCAATGAAAATGCCAGATTCATCAAATACTGAAAACAAATTCTTGTGTTGCTCAGGTCCAGCATTGTACCAATGGGCTATACAATGGAAAGGGATCTCACCTGGGACTTCTCTGTCATCATGTACATCCTCCCAGTCATCAACATTGTCATTCTGATTGAGTGCCTGGTCATAGGGTTATTTTACATGCTGAAAACTGATACATAGTACACCTACAGTTCTTGACCTGACTTTGTCTTTGAATTTGTCCACTACATCATGACCAATCCAGTAATCCAATCTTGGCTGGTGAGAGTCATCATGAGGAACAGAACTGTGAATTGAAGATACCCAGCACTTAAGGTTATTATTGCTGACAATGGTGGCAGGCCAAGTAATTTGGAGTGGTGATTCATCCACTAGTTTGTAAGTACATGGCGGGCACACATTCAACAGCCACTAGTTTGGAGTGTCATGTTTGAGTGTTTGCTTCAGCAATGCATCAACATGATGGATAATTTCAAGAAAAGTGTCACAAGCAGTAGAAAATTAAAAGTGGAGATATGGGCAATACAGCATCTGAAGAAGGGTAGGTTGAAGTGTAATAAATATACAAAAGTAAGCTAGTATGAACATTGTGTAAGTGGCACAACATTTTTCATTGCGCCTGGATGCTGAATCAGGGACAAGTCTGGTGAGCTTGCTGATAGCAATATTTGGATGCAAAGGTGACCACCCAAGATAACCATTATAAATCAGTGTTTCATTGAGTACTTATGGCATGGCAGTGCATTGAATTATGCTCAATGCTGAACTATAGGTCAAACTTACTGTAATAAGCATAAGCAGCAGCAACAATAGTCAGGACCTACAGAAGATATCAATAAGCTCAATGTTACTGAGTACTGGGGCAGTGTTGAGAGAAGGATTTTCATTTTCATTCAAGACAGTAGGTGCCAACAGAGGCATACCATCCCCAGAATTGCAAGATCAGTGATCCAGATAGGTATCAACAAGTTGGCTCATTTGCATATCCCAATGATTTGTTTGAAGGTCAATATGATTGCATTGAGTCCTATGGTCCACATAGCAGCTGACAGGGAAATGATAAATGTGTATATACAAAAAGAAATGCACACCTACAATCCTGATAGGTCTGCCATTGTGCAAGAAAGCCCTTCAAAAGCCTCATATTTACCACCTTCATGGCTGAGGTCAAGTCCCTCATCACCTAGGGCCAGTGGAGTGACTAGAGTCTCTACAGGCGCGTATTGGCCTATATTATGACTCTTGACAATTGGTCTACTGCACATATCACTTTATCATCTGCTATGACTTCCACTGTGTCTTCAGCCAACCACATGATGCACAGCTTTCCCATGAAATGTGCTAGAGGTGTGATACTTTCCTGCACAATGTGCAGCATTCCTGTGTACACACATAGCATGCCTTTCTTGTGCTTGTCGCATCACATTACCTATCATTCAGGAGCATCTGTCTATGTCCATCTGCCTCATTGTATAAAGTTTGCTGACATACTACTTCTGATAATTACTCCCCTTTGCTGTACTTCCCTCACTATCAGGTTTTACTTTAAAGTAGTAGTCACCACTTGGGTGCACTTTGTGTTTCCAATGGTTGTTATTATCTGCCTTTCCTAGACCTTAATCTGACCTTGTTATAATGCTCACTCTGCATTTGCACTCACTTTGCACATCTGTTTCTTTATCTGTTTCCTCATTTGGTATTCTCCTACAGTGTGCACTTTCTTATGCTCGCACTTATCTTAGCACTACTCTCTCACACTTCACACTTACTTCGCACTTCTTCTCACACTTTCATGCTTCCTTTGGACTATAAGGGTCTCTCATTTATCTGGTTCTGTGTTCAGTAGCAGTCCCCTTCAGGGTGGAACGTGCTTGTTTCAAGTGTAGCAGCTAGGCTAAGCACTGACCCAACATAGAGAGTGTTTCTTGTCTTCTGACTAGTCATCACTTTCGTTGTGTTACCCATACCAGCTCATATGGTACATATATCATCAGTGATCATGCCTTGATCAGCAATCATGCTCTCAACATTTTCTCAATCCACTGCTGGTAACTCTAAGACTACATCAAGCTCTGAGCAGTGGTCATACAATAGATGTACCTTACAGCTCAGACTGGTGCCTAGCGTCAACAGCATCCATGTGCTTCTTTTGAGCTGCAGCAGTAAGAACACCAGAAGTACGCTGGCTGCATTTGAAACCATGCATGATGGTCAATTTAGACAAACCACTAATTTTAGTCAACTTCTGTGAGTGAGACATTGAGAAGGCAGAGAGAGTAGTGGAGGACATACATATAAGCCTAGTATACATTGCAACCATGAGGGAGAGGACACATTGCAAACACGAGTATGGAGTGAAAGTGCTGCATAGTGCTATGGCAGGCACATTGGGACCATATTGAAGAAGGTGGGAGAGGCTGGGAGGCATTGGGCACCATATACTGTATAGTGCTATGTTGGGGACTGGTAGATGAGTATGGGAGGTCATGACAGAGGCTGTTCCTGAAGAACCTGACATGAGACCAGCAAGGGCTGTAGCCAGTGAGGAATGGTGCACATTGTGAGCCTATATCAAAGAAGCAGGAGAGGCTGGGAGGCATTGGGCATTGTACGCTATGGCGGGAGTATGTGGGAATGTACAGAATAGGCATCAGGGAGGAAACACTGTGGCTGCAGGCATTCCTGGTAGCAAGGTACATCTGGTAAGCAGTTAGATAGGTGGAACAGGTAAATAACCCAAGTACCTAGATGATTTGGAGCAATATTTAATGCTGGTGTTAAAGAAACTTCATTGTAGAGGCAAATAAGTGTGAGTGAGACATGTAATTGTCCAGGCTATATTAATAAGCCTTACTTATTGGGAAACCCAGGTGCATTTAAAAAGACAATGTTAGTGTTCTTTAAAGGCTCAGTTTGTACCAAATTTCGGAGTCCTAGGCCTCTGCCATCACTGCTGAAAATCGAAAACAGAATTGACAACAGTGTCACAAACACCTCGAAAACTCAACTTTGAACATTCCTATTATTATAGCAGTTTTCAACAATAATGAGATTCATCATTTTTTTTCATGTGCATCCGAATTTGGAAAACCACCTGTTTCAGATGCATCTAGTCTCCCTATCACAAATTAACTACCATCATCTAGATATCTTATGCACGAGGCATGTTGCAAATATCTTCTGAAGAGAGTATTGTCATGCTGGAGTCCAAGGATGAATATGATCAGCTCCTCTCCAATAGTCTGCAAACTGCTTCAGAACCTTGTGAGTGTCTGCTATGTTGGTGCTATGAGTTGGCATAGTACTTATCCAAGATATGAGCTGCCATGAATTTTACATTTATCAACAAGTTTGCACCCAATGACTCAGAGGAGCTTGTAGTCAACAATCCACGGCTGATGAAGGCTGCCAACAGGCCCTAGATAGGTCGTAAGCAAAAGGCCAATGTTCCTTCAACAGATGAAGACGAAGGTGACCAGGTACAAGTAAATCCAAGGGTGCAAAGGCGAAAAAAGCTAAGACAGGCCGAGGATCATGCAATAAACTGGCTGTCTTTGAATCCGATGATGAGGACCATCAACCGCAGTCCTTGTCTGTGCGAGCTTATCTCCACCTAAATGCTGATGTCATGTGTCAAAGCCAGCCATGTCACAACTTCATCAAGGTAGAGGTCAGATTCTTCAGCAAACAAGGCCTCATAGGCCATCATGAGAGCACAGGTGAGGATACGAAGCTGCTGGCCACGTATTGACAAAGGGGGATGGTTGATAGCACCATGCTCTGCAAAAACTGCTTCCCAGCGGTAAATACTAGCACAGGAGACTCCCAGAGCATCGCGAATATCCTTGATTTCCCAGCCTGTGTTCCAGAGGTTTAGCACACATTCTTTGAGATTTTACGATTGCCCATGGCTAGAATATGATGTTATCATGATGAATGATGTGGGGATCACAACCTGGCTAGGCACTAAGAAATAAAAGTGCTCAACCAGTATAAGTGAGTCAAAGCTCTGCCTAGCTGCTATACTCACAGAATGCAAGAACGTTCAACCCTAAAGGGGAAGCAAGGAAAGCAAGGATCCACAGAGTGATGCTGATCAACCCTGACAAAAGGGCAACAAAAGGCAATGTAAGTGTGAGAAATGCGCTGAAGGCGCTGTGAAAAACTCAACCTGACTAGGCACTTGTAAAGGTACTCAGCCAGTATATGTCTAAGCTCTGCCTATGCTGCTATACTTGCAAACAATAAAGCAAGAACATTCAACCTGAGGGAATAGCTACTAAGGACAACTCAAGATCGAAAGACCCAAAAGAGCGCTAGAGCGCGGGAATAGTGCATTGCAAGATAGAGCGCTAATGCGCGAGAAAGAGCGGAAGTCAAGAAAGCGGACACAGAGTCAAAGGAGGGTGCTAAATAGCGAGTGGGATCAAGGTATTGATTGCAAGGGTAAAGGAAAGTCAAGGTAAACCAATAGGGGCTATAGAGTGCAACTTAAGGTGACTACTTCTAAGTAAAACCTATTGGAAAGGAAATACAGTCGAAGGGAAGTAATGTCGAAGTAATCACCATAGGCTTCTTATACTAGTAAACTATACCATCTCGGACTTGGAAGGGATAGGATATACATGTAATAAGACTGTAGCACTTGTTACAAACTCGAGGCAAGGCAAATTACATACCAATGAGGTAGGATGGACAATGGATGGATTCTGATGTTCCGAAGGGATCCTAGAGCGTGAGAACAGCGCGCTGGATAAGCGCTAAGCGCGGGAACAAGCGCTAGATAGAGCGGACAAGTGCTAATGGACCTAAAACACATTGCTGGTAGTTCCGACAGTGCTATAAGCGCGGGAATAGCGTCGGATAAGTCACGGGAGCATGGATAGCGCTGTGGGAATGTGCGCGCATAGTGCGGGAAAGTGCGGAATAGCGTCGGACAAGGGTTATGGCTGAGACAAGTGAAGACTGCTGATAGGGGAGTAGTGAATGATATGAGGGATAACTTTGGTCCACCTATTGAAGGCTTATGCAGGTATACATGTCTAGCGCCAATATGATTGTCACAGCGTGCGCGGGAAAGTGAAACGCGAAAACGCGCTAGGCATGGGAAGGTAGTGCAAGCAGTGCACAAGTGTAGAGAAGACTTGCAAAGGCGTTAAGACGAGACTGAGACAATGATATGATGGAAAGCACAGATATAGATGGATACTGATAGTGCCACCAGCTATAGACTGATGCTAGGGCCTTAAGACGATGATGGATGCATGCATTGCATGGAACTAAAATCCCACTAACATGGTGGTAAAAAGCTAAGTTGTAAAATGAACATGAAGGTATGTAAGTTCTAGCTAAGTGCTCTCCCAGGGCTCGGAGCCGAATAGGGAGCGCTCTATGTATGTAAGTGAGGTAAAGGAAGGGTCCATAACGAAATACTAAGTGTAATATGCTAACTATGGTCTGATAATGAAAAGGGACATACCAAGGAACTGGTTGGACGATGGATGGATGCTCCTGGATGAAGTGCGACACAGTGCACTTAAGCGCGAGAAAGCGCACAAGGCGCACGAGAAATGCACTAAGCGCACACAGGAATGCTGCGCATTGTGTGGGAAAGTAGCACGCCTATGGCACATTTCACGGGAAAGCTGCACGTTGAATGTAGAATGACCAGAGACATGATAGAAGTTGCATATGGAGTAGGGTGACAAGTGCGAGAGAAACGCACTAAGCACACGGGCAGGAATGCTGCGTGTTGTGCAGGAAAGTAACGTGCCTATGGCATGTTGTGTGTGAAACGACTAGAGACATGATAGAAGTCGAATACAGATGATGGTGCAAGTCATGCAGTAAAGGCCAGTTGTCGAGATTCGTAATATGGGCTATATGTGCCTGCAGAGACTCAAGTCTCTACATCAGGAAAACCCTCCCACACAAAGCTAAACAAAGATAGGCAAAATTATTCAAACTTCAATAAAAAGAACAAACTACTGATAAAATCAATAGTTTCTCACTAAACTGCAACATTCTATAATGAAGATATAATGTGCTATCTAACCGTCACAAATGTATGCCTATCAATATAAGAATTAACAAAAAAAGTGTCACATTGTTCCAGGACTTCGCTGCTGGTCCATTGACGAGGTGCGACAGGTCTGAACTTTGGAATAAGATGAACACTTCGGTGGATATTTGTGACAGGTATAATGCTCGCAACTCTCTCACCTGATTGCACAAAGCGGCTGATTTTGAACATTCCATGGTTTGAATCAGGTGTAGGAGGAAACCGAGTGAACCACTCTACATAGGCGAGATGTTTGGGAGGCTGGATTGTGGTAGGGAACATCATTGGAACAGCATTCTGCGGGATCGAGAATATGACGCAGATCTGACCCACACGATAGCCTGTTGAAAATCTATTATTTGTGACTGCCTAGCATTCTCGAGATTCAAAAACTGACCTTCAATACCTACAGAGCAGCCGGTCCTATCATTAATAAGCACAGTATCAAATTGTGCCGGGACATCAGTGTCTGTTTGACTGGTGGCCACACGGCGAGGCTTGATGTGTGCGCTGTCCACCGTGATACATAGATCACCATGTCCCAGTGCATCAACAGATCGCCATTTGATTATATGATACACAGGAAGTGTGCGGAATGGAAGGTGGATAGTGGCAGCAAGGTCTTCGAGGCAGCAACGAGTGGTGGCTTCATGTGGATGACGCAGCTGTGCAACATATCTTGCAAGCGCCTCGTGGAAGTACATGGCCCCATACTCTGTGACTAACTTCTGAATTGGGACGCCTTTCACACTCGGATGCTTTGTTAATGTCTGAATGCGGTCGAAAGACAGGTTTGGTGGACTTGGTTGGTGTCAAATGGGATTGCCGTGGAGGCGCCACATGACGTACCTCTCATGTCGAACGATCTTCTCTTTGCATTCGAGCCACTGAGTCATTTGGATAAACTCATCTTTGTGGTTTGTCACGTGATATGCATCTTTGGCCAAGTCAATGTGGAGGCACTCAGTATATTCTGTATTATAATTGTCAGTCGTGCCAAAAGTCCGGATCATCGACATATAGTGGCGGTGTAGGGATTCATTTCTGGCTGGGCTTGTAGAGACTGTTTTTACCTTACCTTATGTTGGCACTTTTGTAGCTTACATAAGAGAGTTATCTTTTCACCAGTTATCAGTATGAGTCTGAGTCTTCAGTAGTTTTTCATGATATTTCCTCTCCTCTGAGCCTTGAGCCTAGTCCAGAAACCCCTTAGGGTCGAATAGCAGCTAGGTTCTGCAAGACCCAACATTGTTCAGACTCACCATCTGAATAGTTGTACCTTCAGCGGCCTGCATGGAGCTTTGGGAGATTGAAATTGTTTTGGATTCCAAGGTCGACAAAAATCTGCTTGTTGTTGTGAAAAAGATCGAGAGCTTCCTCAAGGAGAGTCAATGTTTCGGAACTCTGGCAAGGATATTGAGCGGGGTACAGGAAGGCAAGTAGACCTTTGACGGCTCATATGAGACGGCTCGGTGCAAGATGGTTGGGGAGTCGGATGTCAATGATGATGCCAAGTAGAAAATGGCATATTTGATTATGCTCCGTACCACTAATTCGTGAAAGGCTAGTGATACCTTTCTTAAATAGACGAATATGATGATTCGGGGGGAGCCTTTGACATCTTGCATCGATCTCGGCTGCTCCGAATGCCTCAGCCAGCCAACTGAGGAGATGCTTGATAAGACCCTGGTATAATTGGTGGAGTACATCTGGTGTAACAGCTTGGAAGATGTTGGTATAGGGTAGGGGCTTCCAGAATGGATGTATAATTGGCTTAATTCCAGCTTCGTGGCATGCACGTACAAATTCAAGATCTCCATGATCAATTGCAGCCAGTGCATCAAGGACAGCATTAAGGTTGCGCATCTCGAAAGGTACGACATTGCTTCCAGGTTCATTTGGTGGTATGTCGCATTTGGGACATTCTGTGGCTTTGACTCCTGTAACCAAGACTTGCTCAGGGTAGTCACCAATGAAACAAGAAAATAAGGGATGACCGCAACGCAGGATACCATCACCACTTTTCATGATAATACCATCTAGGCCAGCTTCCTCCAGTGGTGCTAATATATGGCCCATGCAGCCATGATACAGGTTTGCAATGGTTCGGCGTCGTGAAGCCTTGTTGGCAATGTGCTCGAGACGGGTGGTAGGAAGATAGGCAAGAAGAATATGGGCATGGCGAGATGGCTTTCAGCGAATTTCCTTTGGAATGTTGCTGATAGTGAGGTAAACTGGGTAGGCTGTTTTATTTCGGAACATTGTTACTTGAGTCTTGTCACTCGAAATGATAATCGGAATGATGGTAGCACCTGGTTTGCGCTGATCAAGTTTTTTCTATTTAATTTATCAGTCAGTTTCAATGAGCAGAAGTCTTCAAAACACAAACTTACCTGGGTATCCCACCACCATTCACCAGTATGCATATCATGGAACAATTGGACAGTTTGTTCCTTGTCTGCATAGTGGCGTTCTGGTGCGAAGACCAGAAAATCGGCAAAATCTGGGTCGCCATACAGAGCCTTGACACACTCAATAACGTCCCTATAGAAAACGTCAAAAGCCTCGCCTGCGACGACAATTTGTTCACATCTGAACTTTGGGCAACCAGGAAGCTGCTTGTCGATGATCTTGTTCAATTCCTTTGAGTTTTTGTAGGAAAGACCAAGCTTTTCATGGACCTGGCGACGAAGATAGACACATCACACACAACTCAAAGGTGAGATTAATGCACATTCACTGACTTCATTGATACCAAGCAAGTCTGAAAATGCGGTTGAAGTTGGGCCACGTAATTTAGCCCATCGTGCGATTTTCCAGTCTACTCGAGAGTTGAAGGGGGCATACGGATTTGTAGTGTCATTGATGACGGAAGCATATGCAGCGTTAGCATTGCAGATGTCAGCTTGTGGAATGGGCTGCCCTGCTCGACCATCAGGGTATCGCATGATGGTGATTCCATCTTCCTGAAGCATACGTTGCTCAATCTGCTGACACAAACCACGATCGTGGCTATTCATCCCTGTGCTGTCTTCTTCGGCAGCTCCGAATTGGTCTTCTAAATCCCTTCCAGTTATGAGGGGTTCCCATTCGGCATTGAGGCCAGGTATATCATCATTGGAGTCTGAGCTATCACTGCTTTCACTGCTGCTGGCATACCGTTCCGTGTCGTCAGGCCATTGAATTTCATCTTCTTGTAAGTACCAAAAAAGTCTCCTTCGAACTCAGGTGGTCAATCATCAACTTCTACTTCGATTTCCGCAGCATCATCTGAAGGAGTTGGATTTGGAGAGCGGGCATTTGAGCGTGATGCAGCGAGTACAGCCATGCAGCATCGATTTTTGGTTTTAGCTAAATGTTGACTTAAGCCAGTGGCTGAAAAAGTCGTGTAACATCCGGTGCATTGGACCATAGTGATAGCAGGGAATGACTCGTGCATACTAGACTAGATACCTATCTGTTCGATGTCATTTTTCAGGCTCCGCTACCGGATATCAATGATATATTGCCACCCCAGTTCCACCTGGAGGTAAGATTCGCACACAATAAGATGGACAGCTCAACACCGTTGTCTCCTGTTCAATCAAGCAACCCACCTTCATCCCCTGCTCAATTGAGCAGTCCTACAATTCTGTCTTCTCCGGACTCCTCGAGTCCGTCTGAAACGACACTCTGTAACTCAAGCCAAAGATCAGGCTCCTCAGGCTCTTTAAACACCATGAGCACAATGTTAAATACCTCATATCCAAGTGTTTCACAGGATAGCAAACCTACACCTTCTGAAGTGGAC
The DNA here is from genome assembly GCA_016647755.1 of Suillus subluteus. Taxonomy (NCBI): domain Eukaryota; kingdom Fungi; phylum Basidiomycota; class Agaricomycetes; order Boletales; family Suillaceae; genus Suillus; species Suillus subluteus. The sequence goes on along the minus strand of JABBWI010000195.1, from coordinate 18,283 downwards.
GAGAGTCCATTATTTAGGCATGACAAAACATCAAAGTCTCGATTGTCAAGGAAGTATCTTCCATACCCCCCCAATCCATCTCCATTGGAGCTTCACTATGCAGCTCAGGTGATGAAGTCCAAATTCCAACCGGAATTCTCGTTGGAAGAAACACAGAAGGTATGACATACTTACTTCCAGACACCAATAACTCATTGATATGGTCTGAAAGCTTGAAGAACAGTTGGAGAGTGGCCTCTCCCAAATGACGACTCCAACCTTGTACAAGGGATACAAGGCCAAGCTCGCAAGTCGCAAGGTCACGCGCCAACATATGGTATTGGCAACGTGGGAGATCGATGAAGTTGTGCAATATGAAGCATTCCTCGTTAGCATCTATGGCAAAAATGAACGGCGGTTCAAGATGGCAGAAGGGGAATTTCAGGGCTTTAGAAAGATATTTTCTCAGTGTGGCCAGGCAGAACTTGAGGATGATAGGCGATATCTTCAAGCTGTCTATGAGGACGAATGCGAGATCCTCCGTGTCACTAGTGCCCAAACTGACCAGGTTGCAAATCTCCTCAGTTCATGCATCAAGAGGGCATTTTTGAAACCTGCTACAACATTTCCTCTTCACCCTGGTGGTGGACTTCCCTGCATTGGCACTGGGGAACTCTCTGAACCCTCGGACTCAGACGAGTTCCCAGATGATTCGGACCATGGATCCGAAGATTCATGCAAAGGTGCGGGCTCTGAAAAGTCAGCTGGCTGATAATCGCCCTTCCAGCGGTATGGGAAACTCTCAGTTTAAGTATTGCTATTCAACTCATCACAAGTTGCAGGCTTACTCAGACCGCACTTCTCATCCCATGTTCAATCTCCGTTTCTCGTATGATCATTATTGATATGGAAGTATCTATTGTGTCCTTGCGATTCATGAATTTGTATATGCGCTTACAATGTAGTAGAGACTTGTCAAATGCACCCCTCGTGTTGTTGTGTTATTACACTCTATCAAATGAGAAGTATTATGTTTCCTATTGTGATACAATACGATCTACACATTAATTGGCATATGGAAGCGGCTGACTGGTCGACCATCCATATATGTCATCATTAGAATGTTCCATATATGTCGTCGTTTTGACTGCTCCATATCCGTCACTCTTCTTGCAGGTTCTCATCACCCAATTGTAAAGCCGCTTACCCGTCGAGTCCCCTGACCCTCTTCAATGTAAACATAATCAAATGCAAACTGATGAGTTTGCATTTGATCACCCAACAGATACACTCGATGATCGTGAGTCAATTTAATTTTTGCCTGTGTTCCCCATCTGTCATTGTACATGAAATACTCGTGCCCCATCTTACCCGTGTACTGATATCAACCAATTAGCAGCACAACCGCTAAGTATTGGATCATGATTGTATGACTATCCTGCTGACTCGGTACTACTCAGTTTTCATTATGTACGAAGGCCCTTCTTCAACATGTTTCTGGCGCGTGATGCAAGCTCTCCCACCGTGATCTTCATCTTCTTTCTCCCTACTGTCAGCATTTTCTCCAAGCAAGTATGCAGGCGCATGATAACAACAACGATCTATACTTCCCCAACCAGCTTCGAGACAGGTCATTTTCATCATCAGGCTATGATGGATTTGTGGATGGATTTTCAAGTTTGAATGGTAAGTACCCAAGCTAGTGGTACACCAATCGCTCGTTAATGGATCAAGCAGATAATGACATGTCCCCACTTTCAAGATTCCTCCATATCACCAACCCACAATATCCGACAACTACTAGTAGTCTACCGCAGTTGCTAACAGATGAGATAGATGCTGCGCCATTGTCCAGCTCTAGCATACCCACCCCTGGTCCATCGTCTAGCACCAGCGAACTACTTGACGCTGGTGATAGCATCCACCCTTTGATTCCTCACTCAGCTCAACTCGACTCTTTCTACAATCCACCGGTTCCTCAATTGCTAGCAGAGTTGTCACAGCATCCTGAGAGATATCAGCGCCCTCGAACCTCCGTCACACCATATTTCATACCTGAGTCCAGAGTATTTCGGCCGCCTGAGCCAACAACTACAACAGTTGCCCTCGTTACCATGCAACCTGCGATGGCCCCTACCATAACCCCTGCCATCTCACAATCGATGCCTGCGATGGCCCCTACCATCTCACAGTCGATGCCTGCGATGACCCCCACCACCTCACAGTCGATGCCTATCACTATTCCTGCTGCCGCCACCTCACAATCCATGTCTACCACTGTTCCTACTGCTGTGCAGCCAACTGCGCCAGCTCCTGTCATCATTAACGTCAGGCCCGATGTCAGGAAACAGATTGTAGATTGTGCAAAAAGAAGAATTGTGAGATTCATCTTGACGACGTCTGCAATGGCTGGTACTGATGACGAGAGGGTGGGGCTTGTTTCTCTCGTGATTTCAGAGGCGACATCCATGCCGGGTATGAATGGTATGTTTTTTTACAAATAAGTTGCCAATTTGAATACTAATTCATTTTTTCTTCAAGTTACAATCAGAATGACAAGTAATCAACGTCAGCAGGTGATGGTTGCATGGAATAACACTTTTTGGAAGCTATTGGTCATGGTGTGGAGTTGTCTCGCCTTGGGTTACATTTTCTACCCCCCGCTAGACTCCAATCTCATGCTGGTCGAATTTCGGGGCCGTGTCATAGCCGCATTGATTAACAATAATCATAACCCGTTAGCCTTCATGCATAAGTTTACGGTTGATGCAGTATGTTTCAATTTTGTTTCCAAATACACACTCATTTCGATCTCTTTTCAGGACAGGAACGTCACCATACTTCAAGGGGTTCTTGATAATCCCCTGATATTTCATGTTGTCGTGCATTTGATATGGTGCAGTGACCTCGGCATCTCAGAATTCCTCTCCGCCACAATGTCACACCAACTCCAACAACTCGACTATGCCATCGCTGCTGTTGGAGCAGTTGTGAAGTTAGCACTGCAGGAACAGATTCCCCATCCACCGGTTATCCTGCCATTCATGCAGCTTGAAGGGAGTGAGACTTTCAATGCTATTGTGCGCTATATTGGTGACCTGGACAGTGTCCAGAAAATCATACTTGACCATCAGAAATCTCACATGCTTAATGTTGGGAACTTGCAGGTCCTGTTGACCAACATATTAGCTCAACTTGACATGATGATGGCTGGGGTACAGTAGATATCACATAGCGTGTGTAGTTTTTTTAGCTCAGTTCATACATGATCACGACGTCTATTGCTATCGACTAATTAGTACTAAGTTTATCAGCAATCCATTGAATAAGTAAAGTACAAATAGCTGTATCAATTTTTCCTAGCTTGCACTTGTGTCCAGATGGCATCCATGCTGATTTGACACAATACAACACCTCCACACTCTGACTTCGACATCCTCCTCCACTCGTCACTCAACCTGTCTCCTACCCTTCACCGTCTACTTCTCTCTCCCACTTGTTTCCCCTCCACCTCCTCTATTTTCCTTTGGATGTTGTCATTTCTCTGTCTTCTCAGTATAGGGGGAAGTTGGTCGGCGAGTGTGAATGATCTCTTCGAGTAGCTTCAAAACGAAGTACATATTGATTTGGATAAAAGAACGCTCAATTAAAAAGGAACTACGGAGTGAAACTGGTGTAAAAAATTAAAGGGAGTGGTGAGTGGGTCTTGTAAAAGAAAAACTGCAAGTGCAAGTAGGGAAGTGTGAGGTATAATGAACTCGACTCATCGTGGCAGAGAGAAAATGAATGTGGGAAGGGAACAGCGTGTTCATCCAGCTGGATGTATGGTACCAAAACATTCCGGCAGGCTATCATCCATATGATGACGAAATTGAAGCTGAGCGCCCAGGCCCTGGACTAATCCAAAAGAGATGCTTGAAATTGTGCTTGTTTTGGAACCAGTTGGACAGGAATTTTGCCTAGTGGCGATGGCACCATCCCTGCAAGATATATAAATATTAGTACTGAAGCTGGTGCAGGGCAATTAGCTATTCCCCCATTACATTCTTTACCACTTCAAAATCTATCCACTCGTTTACTATACCCTTCAGATTAGCATGCCACGCAGCAATAATACAGGTTCTGGTCAGCCCGCCAGGAGTAAGTACTTACCACTATAACAAATCCAAACCATTGTGAATACCTGTTACTGCAATAGATGAACGAGGCGCCAAAAAAAAAAAGCTATGCAGAACACAGGTCAGTATATGATTGAACCAGTTGAAAAGCATCACTTACAGTTACTGGATACTGTACTAGTCTGGATGACTACCGAACCACATCGGCAGTGCCCCGCTGCAGAAAAGGCCACGGAGAAAAAACCTAAGCAAAGGAAAACCCAGGTGTCTGCAACTGGCAAGCATGGCCGCGGCAGCCATACCCCAGACTCCGGGCCTGTACCTAAAAAGTGTCAAGGTAAGTGTTTGAACTAGTTTAGCATCTTAGTACACTTACATCAAACATACATAGTTGTGGGTGAGGCATCCAAAGGTTGCGACTCGACAGAAGCACATACCAGCAAGAAGCGCCGACTCAGTGAGCAATGATCTGAACTAATGCCGTGATGACTAATCTATGGTGTTTAGTTGCCAAACCGCATGCCGATTCCGATTCCGACGTCGATGGCGATGAAGGCTGCATCAACACTGTCAAGCACAAGAAAGGTCAGTCAGCTTCAACTTGATGGTATCTAGTGGTTCAGCAACCTTACAGGTTTGGCAGGAAAAGAAAAGGAACAACAGTCAGGCTCTTCCCAACAGGTGATTGACAATGGATTTTTAACAGACGGGCCCATCGAGGAGATCTCTGATTTCCAACCTAGTCGCAATGACTCAGAGGAGGACAGCAAGGAGGAGGAAATTGAAGACAACTTGGATGAGCCCAAGTCCTTATCAGCCGAAGTAAGTGTCATTGTCACAGTTACTGTTCATAGCAACTGATCACACCTTCAATTGGTTTCCCTCAGACACCGGTATTTGTTTCAATGTCGAAGGCCGAACATGCTGACCTCCCTTTGACCCAACAAACCTGGCCTTGCACAGCTGCCTCAAAGAAGCTGATGCGGATGGCTGAATCGTTCCCCTTCCCGTTGGCTCAACCAAGGACTAAGGTAAGTTGACTCAAATTTTTATTTCCGTGTTTAAATTATAATACCACCCCAGAAAACAAAAACTCAGTCTGCATGCGATCATAAACGGGCAAATGAGGTGAGTGAAAGTTCTCTCGTGGTTATTTCTGCATTCAAATGGTGTTATGGATCCTCTGCAGACACCTGTCTGGGCAGATATTCAAGTTGTTGCGTCGGACGAGGAACCTGATGTCATCATGCTGTCAGATGACCACAGTGACGCTGAGGAGGACGGCCCAGATGCTCATGCTGATTACTCTGGAAGGCCCAGACTTGTACAGACAGAGACCGGTAAGCTAAAGTTAATGGATGTCATATACCATATATCCGGTTACAGATCCGAAGATCCGGATCTCAGATCCGATCCAGATCCGTTGGACACATCCGTCGTCCGGTCCACAGATCCGATCCGATTCTCATTTCATTTCCTGTTCATATAACTCTAACTACCTTTCATCTCCTTTCGGTATTCCTGTACACCGGTAATCCGGTTATCCTTACTTCCGCTGTTCTTACTGATCCGCTTTAACTTGTACTTCATTTCCGGTTCATAATTAACCCGTTCCGACTTACCAATACACTTTATGTATACTTTGCTTATACTTCGTACATAGCCTCATACCTTTGCTTATTGATCATTCCGTTAGTTATCCGTAGTATATAAACCCTTGTACTTGCGCTGTAGAAGATCAGTTCGAATATCATCTTAGATTGCACTCATCCTGTCCGGACTCTAAGTCCTTCCGTTATCCGTCCGGACTTGAGTACGATACTCTTGTCTACTCCGAGACTTAGGATTGAATCCGATAGTCTATACATCCGCCTCTGTCTTCGGACAGTCTTACTCGTTAGTTTCTAATTCGGATCCAATCCGGATTAGCCGTTACCCTATACGTCTGATATCCGGAAGTCTTACCGGATCCGTTACGATACTTATCCGTCCCTCCAGACGCGATATCTTGGTGCTCTGAAATAAGGGGCAATACTCGGGAAAGGGGCACAGCGCACGAGCTGAGGCCAAAGCCCTTCGGATCCGATACCCCTTGAGTACGGTCTTAACAGTATATTCGAACTCATACCTTTCCGAGTATACTTACACCTATCATGCCTTCCACTAAGACACAAGCAACTCTACACGCGGTCGGACTTACATCCCTCCGTCGTGATCCAACACCCATAGTCAACACCTTCACCAGTTTCTCTCAGCGGCGCGTTAGTAACCGCGGACCCGCTCAAACCATATCCGAACTCCTTAATCGTCGACACCCGGAAACTCCTACGCGCACTCCTGCCGGAGGGCCTCCGGACGACGAAGATCCTGATGATGGTGATGATGATGACTTTCCCGGTGGAAACCCGCCGGATGACTTCGGTGGTGAACCGGACAATGATCCGGATGATGATGACGATGAAAACGACGGCCTAAACCCACAGGACCGCGTTATGCTCCGACTCTCAGAAGCCATCGATAACCTTGCTCGCAATAATCGTCGCGTACCCACATCCGAAGATTCCAAGGTCAAGGTCCGAGAACCGGATACCTTTGACGGATCCGAGCCACGAAAGCTCCGTGCGTTCTTCGTCCAGTGTGAGCTGAACTTCCAAAGCAAGCCAAAGGCTTTCCGTACCGGACGGGCTAAAGTCAACTTCGCCCAATCCTACCTTAAGGGTATGGCCCTCGAATGGTTTGAACCGGATCTCCTGTCCAACGATCCGGATGATCGTCCGGACTGGGTAGATGACTATTCCGCGTTCATGCTTGAACTCCAAGCCAATTTCGGACCTCACGACCCATCCGGTGATGCAGAAATGCAACTCGAGCAGCTCCACATGCGTGATGGACAGCGCATTAACAAGTATATTGTGGAATTCCAGCGTCTCGCTTCGCAAGTCCGTAGCTGGGGCGACGGAGCCTTACGACGCCAATTCTACAACGGACTTCCGGCTCGCATCAAGGATGAAATCAGTCGCATGGGTAAACCCTCCACCCTTTCCGAATACAAAACCCTTGCTCAGACTATCGACGCCCGATACTGGGAACGGAAGGGAGAGATCTCCCGAGAGACTAAACCCGCTTCATCCACTACCCCTAAGCAACCCGCTTCTGACCGGACGAACTCCAATACGTCCGGATCCGGAAATCACAAATCCGGAAACAATAACTCCAGTAACCAGAAATCTGCCAAGCCATCCGCGTCCTCGAGCTCGTCCGCTCCTAAGGCTCCGGACCTTACTTCCAAGTTGGGTAAGGACGGTAAACTCACGTCCGAAGAGAGGCAGAGAAGATTGGATAAGAAGCTTTGCTTATTCTGCGGCGGACCCGGACATACTGCTCGGGAATGCACCAAGTCTACTTCGCGCGCTGCCAAGGGCCGTGCTGCAGTAGTTGCTCCGGAAGCCAAACCGGATGTCTCGGTCGAGACAAAAAAATAGTCCGCGACCCTCCTAGCTCCGTGCAGGAAGAGGGTCGCGTTGACTCTGCCTGCACACAGGAGTTAAGACTCAACGCTGTCGCGCTTTCGGATCCGACTTCTCTCTGTCCATATGTTTCACTTCCGTTACTTCCATCCGTATCCGAATTTCCAGCTCTTGTAGATTGTGGTTCTTCTCATTGTTTCATAGACACTGCGTTCGTCCGAAAACATAAAATCCCTACATATCCGATACCTCTGATTCCGCTCCGCTTGTTTGATGGTACTTGTAATAACACTATTTCCGAAGCTATAGATTTGTCCGTCCGTTTTCCGTCCGGTGTAGTTACCTCTGATACGTTTTACGTTACTCCTTTGGATTCATCTTGTTTTATCGTTCTTGGATATAGCTGGCTCACCCGACACAATCCGTTGATTGACTGGGTTTTGGGCAGCATCGAATTCCGGACGACTTCTCATGGAATGCCATCGACACCTCCGACGTCACTTCCGTCTTCGGATCCCCTTCCTCCGACGGAAACCCTTCCTCCTCCAACTACATCTGGACCATCCGCTGATAAAACCGTTCCTAACATATCCTTAATCAATGCAGTTGCCTTTTGCCGAGCCTGCAAGCTGGAAGGTTCGGTCCAGTTCAGTATTTACCTTCGTCCATCCGGTGTCGATCTCCGGTCCGCATCTCTCTCGTCCGATCCTCCGGATCTATCCGATATTCCTTCGGACTATCACGAGTTTGCGGATGTCTTCGACAAGGGAAAGGCTAGCCAACTTCCTCCCCATCGTCCTTATGATCTGAATATAGATCTGGAAGAAGGAACTAGTCCTCCCCTCGGAACTATCTATTCTCTATCCCCGGTTGAGCTTGCAGCCCTCCGGAAGTTTCTTGATGAAAATATTGCCTCTGGGCTCCTTCGCTCCTCTTCCTCTCCTCACGGAGCTCCGGTCCTATTTGTCAAGAAAAAGGACGGATCCCTCCGCCTTTGTGTGGATTTCCGTGGACTCAACCAGATCACTAAGAAAGACCGATATCCGTTACCCCTCATTGCCGACCTCCTAGACTCTCCGAGCCGCGCTAAAGTCTATACCAAGATCGATCTCCGATCCGCTTATCATCTCGTCCGGATAGCGGAAGGAGACGAATGGAAGACTGCCTTCCGAACGCGCTATGGCTCCTATGAATGGTTGGTGATGCCGGAAGGTCTCACTAATGCCCCAGCAGCATTCCAGCGCTTTGTCAATAGCGTGTTTGCGGATATGCTGGATGTATGCGTTATCGTATATCTGGACGACATCCTCATCTATTCCCATGACCTCGCGTCCCATAAGCAACACGTCCGAGAAGTACTCCGTCGACTCCGTAAACATCGTCTCTATGCCAAACCCGAAAAATGCGAATTCCACTCCACTTCCGTTGAATATCTCGGATATCTCCTATCTCCGGACGGATTGACCATGTCGTCCGAGAAGATCCAAGCTATTACTGACTGGCCGGAACCCCGGAAAGTCAAGGATATCCAGTCCTTCCTCGGATTTGCAAATTTCTATAGACGGTTTATCTTCAACTACTCGGATATCGTGGTTCCGTTAACACGGCTTACGCGCAAGGACATTCCGTGGAATTTTTCCGAGGATTGTCGGAAATCTTTCGAAGAACTCAAGAAAGCCTTCACTACGGCTCCGGTGCTTACGCACTGGATGCCGGATGTTCCTATAGTTGTGGAAACCGATGCCTCTGACTATGCTATAGCTGGAATACTATCCATTGTATGTCCGGACTCAGAGCTTCGTCCGGTAGCGTTTTATTCCCGTACGCTAACCGCTCCGGAACTCAACTATGACACCCACGACAAGGAACTCCTAGCTATATACGAAGCTTTCCGGACCTGGCGACATTATCTAGAAGGCTCAGCCGAGCCTGTAGATGTTGTTACGGACCACAAGAACCTTGAGTACTTCGCCACTACCAAACTCCTCTCTCGCCGTCAGGCTCGCTGGTCCGAATTCCTTCACCAATTCAATCTCATCATCCGTTTCCGTCCCGGAAAGCTCGGAGTCAAACCGGATTCCCTTACTAGACGCTGGGACGTCTATCCCAAAGAGGGGGATAAGGACTACGCCCGAGCTAACCCTCATAACTTCCGTCCGGTATTCACGTCCGAACAGTTAGCTTCGTCCCTACGAGCCTCAACCTTAGCAACTCCGGTGCTTAGAGCAGCTGTTCTAATGGATATTGATAACCTTCGGAAAGACATCCTGACCGCACTCCCTAATGACCCTATTGCAACCAACCATCTTCCAGTACCTTCGGATCCAAGATGGACAGTGGACGATAGTGGTTTCCTCCGTTGCGACAATCGTATATATGTTCCGGAATCCAATGACCTCCGACTTCGCGTCCTCCGTAATACTCATGATCATCCTCTATCCGGTCACTTTGGTCAAAACCGAACCTTAGACCTCATCCGACGCGAGTATACATGGCCAGGTATACGCACCTATGTTAAGGACTACGTCCGATCCTGCACTACCTGCGCCCGGGCCAAGGTTCCGAGACACAAACCTTACGGATTGCTCAAGCAACTACCCATACCGGAAAAGCCTTGGAATTCCATCTCTATGGATTTCATAGAGCAACTTCCGGACTCCTCCGGCTTTACAGCCATCCTCGTTATCATAGATCGACTATCCAAGCAAGCAATATTTGTTCCGACTCACGATACCATTACCTCTCCTGACCTCGCTCGCCTGTTCCTACTTCACGTGTTTTCCAAGCACGGAGTTCCGTCCCATGTCACCTCGGACCGCGGTACAGAATTCGTATCACACTTCTTCCGGTCCTTAGGAAAAGCATTGGATATGGTCCTCCACTTCACATCCGGATATCATCCGGAAGGGGACGGACAAACCGAGCGTGCCAACCAAACCCTAGAACAATACCTTCGGATATATTGCAATTATCAGCAGGACAACTGGTCGGAATTACTCCCCTTAGCAGAGTTTGCATACAACAACGCTCCGAGTGCTACTACCGGAGTATCACCCTTCTTTGCTAATAAGGGTTATCATCCGAACATATCCGTCCATCCAGAACGCGATCTATCCTCCATCCGTGCCCGAGACTATGCTATAGATCTCGACGACCTTCATCAATTCCTCCGAGAAGAAATGGCTCACGCCCAAGAAAGATATCAAGGACCTGCGGACGCTAAACGCAAACCCGCTCCGGATCTCAATATCGGAGACCAAGTCTTTGTCAAGGCTAAGTACTTCCGGTCCACTCGTCCGTCCAAGAAACTCTCGGAAAAGAACCTAGGTCCGTTCGAAGTCATATCCCGTCCAGGTACCCATTCCTTCACAATCTGACTTCCCGAATCCATGAAATCCGTCCACCCCGTTTTCCACGTCTCGCAATTAGAACCATCCGTTCCGAACACCATTCCTAATCGTATCCAGCCTCCTCCACCTCCGGTCGAAGTCGACGGAGAACCAGAGTATGAGATATCCGAAATCCTAGACTCTAAGCTAGACCGTCGTAGACGCCAGTGCCAACTCTTATACCTCGTCCGATGGTCCGGATATGAGGGAACGGACGAGGAGACCTCGTGGTTGTTAGCCACGGAACTCGGAAACGCGTCCGATCTAGTCTCGGATTTCCACACTGCATATCCAGACAAACCCGGTCCTATTGCTATACAATGAGTACAAAATCGGATATACAAGTACATTAGTAGCAGAAGAGACAGATCCGAAATCCTTTAGCCATCCGTCTCCATGTCACCTCCGGATCCGGACTCTTCAGCTCCCTTCTCAGAGCCCTCAGAATGGGCCGCCTCAGTAACTCGGATTCCGTTCCGGATCCCCTCCAGAAGGATGATCTGGAACTCCCTCTGCTGCTGCATAAACGCCTCCAAGTTAGTATTCATCCGATCCAAAGCAGCCCTACTCCCTTCCGCCGCTCCGATGCTCTGTTGGAGCAATCCGTTGGTCCGAGCCAATTCCGCTACAATGCTATTAGCAGCAGCAACCCAAGCCTGATCATCATATTCCACTTCCGCGTCATCCGCTCCGACGACCTCCATATCCGGATCCGGAGTCGGGCTCTGCTGGCGCTTCTTACCCTTGCCTTTCGGAGATGGAGTCCCAGCAGCGCGCTGCCTCTTCTTAGACTTGCGTTCTTGGACAACTCCAGGCCTTCCAGGACACGTGACCTTGTCCTTCCGGCATCCGTTGCAAGCCTTGATCTATCCAAACGTTAGGGGTCACGGATCCGAAAAAATCAGGACGACTCACCAAGGAATTGCTCTCAGCATCGGTCCATAGACAAGCCCGACCCTTCTTGGTGCAACGAGAACAAGCTCCCTCCTTATCCGTGGAGATCGCGCGAGTCTACGGATCCGATATGAGACGGATCCGATGGTATAGACACAAACTCACCATTTCCGCTACAATCGCCCTGCGCCTAGTCTCCTCCGCTTCCCTTCGGATCTCAGCCTGCTCAATCTTCCTAATCCCATCCAGACGTTTCCGTTCCGCTTCCTCCTCCTGGCGCTTCAGCTTTTCAGCCTCTTCTTCCTTCCGAGCCGCGGCCTGGGCTGCCAGCAGTGCTGCCTCTGCTTCCGCTAGTTGTTGTTTAGCGGTCTTCTTGGAACCGGATCCGTTATCAGCCATGTTTGAGTAAAGCTAGTGGTAGTGAAGAAGTGGGGAAAGGAAGGAACACCTGCGACGCTTTGACATCCGTATATCTGTCGAAATCCGAACTCAGACACTTCTCCCATCAACTTCTCCATCGTCTCGCACTCATATCTTCCGGTCCGGATCGCTGATTCTCGTGCCTCTAGGGATCGGCCCTAAGGGGGGGATACTGTCATATACCATATATCCGGTTACAGATCCGAAGATCCGGATCTCAGATCCGATCCAGATCCGTTGGACACATCCGTCGTCCGGTCCACAGATCCGATCCGATTCTCATTTCATTTCCTGTTCATATAACTCTAACTACCTTTCATCTCCTTTCGGTATTCCTGTACACCGGTAATCCGGTTATCCTTACTTCCGCTGTTCTTACTGATCCGCTTTAACTTGTACTTCATTTCCGGTTCATAATTAACCCGTTCCGACTTACCAATACACTTTATGTATACTTTGCTTATACTTCGTACATAGCCTCATACCTTTGCTTATTGATCATTCCGTTAGTTATCCGTAGTATATAAACCCTTGTACTTGCGCTGTAGAAGATCAGTTCGAATATCATCTTAGATTGCACTCATCCTGTCCGGACTCTAAGTCCTTCCGTTATCCGTCCGGACTTGAGTACGATACTCTTGTCTACTCCGAGACTTAGGATTGAATCCGATAGTCTATACATCCGCCTCTGTCTTCGGACAGTCTTACTCGTTAGTTTCTAATTCGGATCCAATCCGGATTAGCCGTTACCCTATACGTCTGATATCCGGAAGTCTTACCGGATCCGTTACGATACTTATCCGTCCCTCCAGACGCGATATCTTGGTGCTCTGAAATAAGGGGCAATACTCGGGAAAGGGGCACAGCGCACGAGCTGAGGCCAAAGCCCTTCGGATCCGATACCCCTTGAGTACGGTCTTAACAATGGACCAGGATATTGACACCCGTCGTGTGGTCCAAAGAGCGATATTGGAGGCAAAAGTGCACATGACATTTGTCAACGGCTATCCGGAGCTTACTGAGAAGAGCCTGTTTACGCAGAACGCACTCTTAACAGCAGCTTGCGCCTGCGGTGTTTCGCCAATCCAGGATCGCCTCAAGACTGATGATTCATATGTGATGGCTCTCGCCACACTGGTACGCTCACGAGTTAGACTCTCTGCAATGTTGCTAGTTGGTTGAACCTCACTCATACAGATTGAAGCTCGGGTGCCCCTTTTCCGCACTGAATTAAAAGATGACGCTTGCACCCAAGTGACAGCGTATTATTGTCTTGACCCTGATTGTGTCGACACTGCGAAGGCCCTGCTGGTCAACCACATCTACCATTATGAACAGCATTTCAATGTAGGTTGCTATGTTCTGGGTTACGCATATTGATTTGCTCAGTGCCATATGCACTCTCCAGGAGAAGAACGACCCCATTCCACAGCCAAAGAAGCCGTACTTCACTGATATTCTACCATATCTGATGAAGGGGCGCTACTTCAACGGGCTAAAGTCAGTCGGCATGAAATTTTCAGATCGCTTCAAGGAGATCGCAAACAACAAGGCCCAGCGGCCCGAGGTTACAATTCCAATGGTTGCATTAACCAGTACTTCAGTATAATTATTGATCTACTCCCAGTCCGAGTCCATGTACTAACAATGAGTGTATAGGTGTATGCCGCACTCTTCTGGAAGGCTAATGGATCCCCCTCTAAGTTCAATTTCACTGGTAATCTATTCAGCGAGGTCTACTTTTTTCATGTGAAATTTCTTGAAGACATGAAGGTGACAGCGCCACACAAGTTTCACAAGATGATGGCCGACATTTTCGAGGTTATCCAGTGAGTTCATTTCCGTGCTGCGCTAACTCATCTGTCTGAGTCTCACACCTCACAAGGAAACTCTGCACCAATAGCAGCGCTGCTTTAGTAGGATCACACGAGTCTGCAATGGCTTTCCTCGATATCGACGGCATGGATGACAAGGAGTAGATTTCCAGGTTGCAGTCTCATTTTACATAATCGTATTTGTCACATCAAATATTGTTCTTAACGCTCCTTTGTTGTCTCGCATTCTACATAGCTATGCTGATATACCCCTCGTTTAATGAAAACTTAATTTGTTCTTGTAAAACGTTCGAACGAAAGCAACGAAAACCTGGACAAACCGTCAATAAAATCCTTGAGAAGTCCCTGAATTTCTTTAAAATTATCACTAAATTAGTGCGCACAGGTAAGGTCTGGTGGGGCAGTAAAAAAGGTTCTCTAATCTGCTAAGTTGTCTACTTTTGCAAAATTATAACGAGTTAGAGCAAAGTGTATTAAACTTGACATACTTAGTCTAGGTTTGTATCGGAGGGTTTTCCTGATGTACAACGACAAGAACAAGACATATTTCCTAATCTGTTTTGGAATTCCGTGCCTCTGAAAAAAATAATGAATCTCATTATTCTTGGTAACAGCTGTAAAGTCAAGCATATATAGAATTTGAGTATGGTCTTGCCAAAAAAAAAGTTGAGAATAAGTCAAGCATAGGCAGAATTTGAGTAGAGATCTACTGAAAAAAGTTGGTTCAACTTTTTTCGACCTGACACAACTTTCCTACCAAGTCGTGCGAAAAGTTGTACATAAGTGGGCAAAAACTAAACTCGTGATTTCCTGATAGGCTCTTGGCAAGTTGATAGGTCCCAGCCGTGGCACGCATTCAATGAGGCGTTTTCCTGCGCTCCTCGTCTCAGCCACACAGTTGCAGGCGTGGAAAGAGTGCTGCACCATCCATATATACAGTACATTCTCTTATATGATCAATATACTTAACTACAATGGATACAAGCCACTTAGTAATGATACGTGCCATAAGTCCTACAGTTACCCGATGATCACTAATCTCAGTTTAAGTAGAGACAGTGGTCATAATTACCTCCTTGGTTCGCGCCCCACCATGCAGGGAACAGGTGAGATGTCCCACCAGCGCCTTGCACCGCAAACGAGAGGATGAACACCATGACTTGAGTGCCTCCGTCAAGGGCTACATCACTTGATCAGTCCGGTGCCCCTAATGAAGTTCGGGAATACTCACCAGCTGCGATGATGTAGTTGTATTTGGCAAACCAGCGAGGGTAGCGCCTACGCAGCCACCATTGCGAGAGGAATGCGACAGTAAAGTAGGAGAGAATAGATGAATTGATCCCAACACAAAGCCATCCAATGAAGTAGCTGTGAAATATGTGAGCATGCTGTCAGTAATTCAAGGAACACTGAACGTACGCGATAATTGGAGTATAAAGATAATCAGCACGAAGCTTTGGCCAGTACCTGTGAATGACCCAGAAAGGAACGGGTATGAAAAGTCCAATTACGTAAGCCCAAGGAACCCATTGGTATCTTTGGCCTGCAGAAAAGAGCTCGTGACTGAGTCCACCCCACGCAATTGCCTGAGAGTTGTACATCTGTGGCTGTTGGCCAGACCAGATATTGGTTCCTTGAACAGATAACAAGATTTCACGTTGGTTATCTATGATTGAATTCATCATGACTACATGTGCAATGTCAGTTGATTTTTGTAGTCATGCAACAAGTGGCGTGCGCACTGAAGTTCAGGATGGCACCAAGCAGCGTGCCCAGAATCTGGGCGGTAAATGCAGCGCGAGGTGGCAGCTTTGCATCTGTAAATTACGGTCAACACAGATTGCCCTGTCCTCCTACACGCTTGAAATACACGCACACTGAGCAATCTTGAGGTCGCGGAGTAATAGATTGGCTTGGGTGACAGAGTCTGTAACATTGGGTTAGCAGACCTGTTCTTTGGACGCAAGGTTGACACATACTGTATCCGTATAGAACGAAGTACATATTTGCCACTGTCGCATTCGTTAATCAAAGCATATCAGAAATCAACGACGAGTAAGGTAATCACCTGGCAACCCCTTGTGAAGGTAACCACCGATCATCTGGACAAACCTGATGCAAATTGAAATATCGAAGATCAAAATTGAATTCAAGCACCTACGGCTGGATGATAAACATCAATCCTGTAATCGCAGCGAGTGCACAGAAGAATAGGATAGAAACCGTCGCCAGCAAGAGCGAGATAAGGAAACCCCACCTTCAACGCTCATCAGCCTGGACCATATTTCCAATCAAAAGCTACTCACCATGGCAAAGTCGAATTGGTCTTGTATAAAACGACCAGGGAAATAACGAAGGCCACGAGGAAAACGACGAAGTACCAGCTATTGGGAGCATCAGGATACTATTAAAGAAATATTCATGTTGGTAAGCTGAATACAGAGAAATGCAAAACTCACCTTCAGCATCTGCTTGTAGTGGGGATCGATATCCTCATCATCGACGTCTTGCGTCCGCATTCCGTCGGCTTGCCAGAACTTCCAATCAAAATTCGCCCACGTTTTTTTGATGCTTGACAGAGTCATCCAACTCCATGCAGAGCGCATATCGTCCCAGTTCCAGAGGAGAAGATGAGTAAACGTGGCCGCCAAACCCTAGGATTTCGGACTGTCAGTCCGCAGAGTCTCACTAACGTTTGGTGAACTTGCCAAATTTGAGGAAAGCAAGTAGACTATCCAAGTGCTGGAATAGTAAGGTACGCCTTGTTCAGCAAGCAGTGTGGGATCGATTTCATAGTTGGCATCGAGAATGAGTGTTTGATTGTACTGTGTTCCGTTTTCATAGAACAAGAGTTGAGAAAGCTGTGGGGAGTTGGCGTCAATGTTCTGCCGTTGCACATGAATGTAGACTAACGAATGGGAAGTTCTGGGCCTTCCAGATGTTGTTGTAATATACAGCCACAAACACAACCCTAGACATAAGTCAATGCAAGATCTCGAATCAGGGCGGAGTGGTCGCACATGCAAAGGAGGTAGCCCAGAAAATTCGAGAACTGTTCAAAAATATGTAAGGCTCCTGGCCCGCGGAATTGAGAAGAGGTCAAACCTGTGCTTTCAGCGGAATAGTCATAGGGTTCACCCCGCTAGAAATATACTGTCGCAGATCCAGTCAGTAACGCGATCCACTTCGAAGTTCGTATTCACACTTACTTGCCAGTCAAAGCAGATAGACAGGAGCCCTAGACCCTCGTTGCCGTTTGTACCACCAAACACTCGCGAGACAGCGGCATTGTTGGGAACTGCAAGACACATAATTGACAACCCGGTCAGAAGCGGAAAGATCCATTCTGGGAAAAGCTCCCAAAAAAAGATACTGAGGCGATCAGCATGTTTGATCATTGCCGGTCTTAATCGAGGGGCTTACGCAGTAAACACAATGTAAAAGACCCTGAGCTTCCTTCGTGCTGCCATCCCGCCCTCGAAGAGAGCATCGAACATGGATAACAATGGTAGCACACCGGGGTATAACATCTTTGATGGATATAACAGGATGCCTGGTAGAAGTATGTGAACACTGGGTTCAACAACAGACTTAGTTGTGGACATACTTCTCATCATGCCACCAATTCCATAACTGAGAACTTTGTCAGCGTCCGCTGGAACTTCAACAAAAATTCTCGTACCCAAGAAGTTGGGAAGAAAAGAGTAAGAACACTGAGGCACCGGCATTGGGCGTGATATTGTAATACAATCTTCAACAAGACAAAATCAGTAAATTCCATTAATATGAATAATGCCCACTGACCGCTGGACAGCAAGAACTTCGGTACCTAAGGCGGAGTTGGCAGAGGCGCTTGCCATGATCACAATGAAAGCATTTTCTTTCTTGTTGAATGGCCCCTGCGGAAGATACTTAGAATAAAGCAACGGAGGTGGGTAAATTGGTTTACGGGGTTCAGATAGCGCAGGAGTCCACGACGAGGGATAAAGGTCTCCATGAAGACGCCCAGGATATAAGAAACAACCGCGATGAACATCAATGACACTAAAACTGTTTGCTGCGGCAATGATATGAACACATAAAGTCGTCATGCTTGCTCTACCACGTACAGGCTTGAAATAATAGATTTCCGCTACAAGTTGACATTAATGAGTATCATACTGGCTAAAAACGAACCCAAG